>JAAAKD020000486.1:3905814-3922745 GCA_010014825.2 Danaus melanippus
ATTTGAGCAGTGATGTCTCCGCCGTCAATTTCTTGTCACAGACCATTCGAAAGTAAAGGCGGTCTTTTTAATACGCTTTTTTATTTACTACACACGTGTGTATTTTTATAACCTTCCTGATATTCCTTACGATAAAGACATAAATTAAATCATACGTTCATATGTCAGACAATAACAACTAAAATACATGAAAAATCTATGTACACTTAGTAACCTATATTAATAAATAATTTTTCTTTCAAAAGCCTTATGCTAGACATATCAATATTATTTTTTTCATTATTTTCCTTAGGATGTACTATCGAGTCTCATGGAAGATACGTGTCTAGGCTGAAAGCAATTATTTTTCCTTGATGTTTAGAAAAATCCATAAGTTTTTATAAAGGAAAAAATCTATAATTTAAACAAAAAATATATGCATTATTCAAAAACTCACGCAATAATTTAAAGATCAAAAAGTTACAATGTTACAATTTTAACAAAAACTCTTCTATGTTATAAAAACAAAAGTATTATAAAAAGTACTTTGTTGTTTGTATCCTCATCCGAGAAGCTTAACGCTGCATGAAAAAAGATAATACGTCAAAATACACTTGCCTAGTAAGAAATCATGCGCTAAAGAAAGTATTCTAACAGTTCAGTTTTAGGGTTGAATTTTGCAAGTTAACCTTGGTAATTTAATACAAGCAAAATGGTCCTCTTATTAGCTTAAGTTTGTCGTTATTTGTAAGAAAGGAAAAATCATCTAAAGATATAAATATAGAGTAAAATTATTTCAAACGTGTTTTATATGTGCAAATAGTGTATTATGTTGATGAAAGTAATAGTAATATTATATATAATTGCCTACTTTTCCAAATAAAAATTACTCAAAATATTTTTATAAAATAACATATACGTTTATATACACAAATCCTTTATCAAATTTAGAAACACTTATTATTCAAATATGAATTGATATGTCTTTTGGTTGAGAAGCCCTTCTGAGAAGTAATTATTATTGACTGCTGAACGTTTTGATCAGTTATAATCTGTTTAGAAAATAAAATTTATCATTAAATTAGTTATCTGCATAACACGGATACGTAAACGGAACTACTAAAAATTTAATGAAACATCGCCCAAGACTACCGTTACAAGGTACATATATCATATAACGAATAATTATATTTATAAATATTAAAGCCAAGTTGAACTAATATTTGTATTTGAAAATATCGTAGGAATATCACGTTCCAGGTGCTTTACTAACTAAGCAGGTGCCAAATTCAAATATTGCTGTTGTTAGTAAATGCTTCTAGATTTTAAATTTATACATGTAACGTGTCTCGCTGTTGACTTCGCATATACACACATTCGCAGCAACACAACATAATTGCCCTCTTTTATAGTAAATAACTTTTCGAAGTGTAACATAAAGAAAAACGTGTTTCTAAGAAAATTCGCAGTTTTTCTAGAACCTTTGGAAAACGGTAAACCGCATCCTTTGTAACTATAAACCAAAAGATTACTATAATTTGAGTTGGCTCTTGTTGAGTTTCATTAGCACGTTTATAATAAACTTATTAAACAATTATGATTCATCAATTTCAATAATCATTTATTTGAATCGAAATTAAAGTACTTAAAATTTACTTTTTTTATATGATAGGTAGCAAACGAGCAGAAGCGGGGTAGTCACCGTCGCCCATAGACATCAGCAACATCTCTATTGCGGATGCGTTGCCAACCTTGGTTGTTTAGGAAGACTGAGAGGCCGAAATAATAAAACAGCAGGAAAGGGAGATAACAGGGAAAATGCAACTGGCTCTCTCACTCATCGGACGAAACGCAGTCATTGATGACTACTTCACGCCGATCTTCTGTGAGAGGGCGGTACTTCCCTGGTCGAGCGAGCCCATTTTCGAGCTGTAGTTATTTGTCCACAGCTACGCTCTACCACCTGATAAATACTTGTTCAATTGGTAGAAAACACATTGACAGAAATTTGACAATAATAAAAAAGGGGTTGTTCAGATAGTAATAAACATGTTTTTCATGTTACTGATAGTAATTATCAACTGTAGTGTAAAATCTTTGATGACGATTTGAAGAATAGTCTATAGACTATACAAATATCAATCAAGTAATGTGAGTTCAAATAGATAAAATTTGCAATACAATATCTGTCTGTCTGCATGTCTGAGTGTTCCAAAACTTTTAAAAACTCAATTGACAAAGAAATTGAAATAAAATATCTGCTTATAAGTAGTGGTAGTTTCAAAGTAGGTTCGTGTTAACAAAATTTATTTTTTTGTTATTAATAGAAATTTTATCAAGAACTAAGTATTATTAATTGGGCTATTTAGAGTTTTTACGAAAATTTCCTAATGAATCAATATAAGTCGCTCCCATTTAAAGAAGATAATTCACACTGTAATCAAATAATTTTGGTTGTGCTTCAATTTAGTGTCTTGTAGTTTCATATTGTGAATTATTAAAATAAAAATGATATACATAATAACATTTATAATAAATTTCGGTTTTCATTAATGTATTATATGTAAATTTGAAAATAAATTATAAACTCAAAATCCCAGAAGCATGTGACCCTAGGTAGAAAATAAACTTAACAAATAATATCCCTGTGGTTATCATAAACTTCAAAGGGAATTTAATTTCACATACTCTGCCGGTCGTACAGTAGAGAACCTAGTGCGTCTGACATGTGTCAGGTGTACGAGTATATGTTACGTTATTATTTATCTTTTACATTATCATTATCATTTAGTTAGTTTCTTTTTACCAGATTTAATTAACACTCTAATAGTTGACCAAACATAAAATAGATTTTCAATATTATGAATGGAAGAAGTTTTCGGGTACGAATTAAGTTGGCTCAGAACAAACTAATCTTGTGTTGTACTTGACTGTGCCAACAAACAGATGTGACAGATTTATTATTATTTTTTCTATCAGATACTTACTTATATAGTGTTAAACTGATAATTTTATGGCAAACTATACTTATATGTATTTCACTGTCATGAATCACCGCTATTTGTTGATACGATCACTTTTATAATTAATTTAAAATTCTAATAATTTTTTCATTATAATGTATTAAACATATTCATTGAAATGTATAAAACTCGCGAAAATCTTAGATCTCATTATTCTTATAATTAGTAATGATTCGGTAATATTTTTTGTCCAACTGTTGTGACATTTTGTGTATATTCTTTTAAACAATTTTCTTTAGAAACAATATTACAAATCACGTTATAAATATTTTTAAATTTGTAATAGATATAAAATACCTTAAAATTTTCCTTAAAATTAGAATTAGTGGAAAAGTCATGTTATAAATGTTCACTTAAATAAAATCTACATGACAACAGTATTAAGAAGTGACTGAAGTGATTAAAGGTTAATGAATATTAATTATGTGTTTAAGGAAAGGATGTAGTCAAGACCTGATTAATCAGTATTGCATTGTTATATGCACGATTTTTTTTATCATATAAAATAACTTTAAATACTTTGTATTCTTGCATAATACCACCATTTATATTATTAATACATATGCAACAGCTTATTCTTCAATTGCGCACCTCTTATTTCCTGTTAGTTTTTATTTTCTGATCTATACACAACTCAAACTAATTTTACGAATAAAGTATTATATTTCCTAGACAATACTATTGATAACTATTAAATATAAAAAAGGATTAATGTATGTAAGGATTTCTAATAATAAAATAAGACGAGAAGCAATTAGTTGACAGTAAAAATACTTAAAATTATTTATAAAATGTAATTTTCTCTCATTTCAAAAAAAGTAACCATGATCGCTGTTGCAATTTCAAACGATTCGTTTAAAATATGAGCCATTTCGTCGAAAAATACTACTTCCTTATAGCGGAATCAAGTTAACTCAGAATGCTGACGTTAACGACTTTATTAAATATGAGAAACATAAAGTGTTCAATTAAATGTAATGTACTTGTGTTATGGTCAATGTTGTTGAAAATAAAACGAATAGATTATTTTTTTTAAGAAATATCAATTACGAAGGCAAAACAATAGACAATAAATAATATGAGTATAAATTTTAGTTATGATAATAATACATTATACTTATAAAAAAAAATACAAAATATTACAGGATTGTTGAATAATTTCAAAAAAATTAAGAAACCTACTACTTTGATGCGTTATAATTAATAAAGAGAGCTCTCGAGAAAAACGTAAGAAGTCAAATAGTTTCAAATAATGTATGTATCACATAATAAGGAAGACAGGGCAGACTTGGGCAAACCTCACCAGCTGATACTAGCCACCTTCTTCAATTGATCAGACCACCGTGCTGCAGATCGTAAGATCGGCTGATTTGCAGCTATAGAACTGGGTAAGTCACAGAATGATCTCAAATTTACGGACTAAACCTATAGTGAGTGTAAATGTTTAATATTCTTAGATTATGTCTGATAGGTAACACTGATAGGTTTTGAGAGTTTGTGGTTTCGAAAACTTCAAAATGAAATTATTATTATGACAGCTTTCCTTTATAAGTTGTGGGGGCCAGGAATGCTTTTTTGGCAATGACCGCTGTACAATTACACAGGTTGAAGGGAACGTCATCTATTGGATCTCGGGCCACATTCTTTTTAACACAGTTTGGGTTTGTCAAGGTTCATTCCAAAAGCCCTCTTGAGCATTAACTCAGGCTTTAGAATAACTATTAAACACTATTAGAAGAGATAAATAATATATAAATCTTACAATTTGAAACGAAAAACGAAATGTTTCTATTGTTGCCTTGTAGCATGTATATGCTATCAAACCAACTCGGTAAATTGAAATCCACTACCTTTTTCCACAAAGTTAAAGTAAGTTTTTTCATAGTCATAATAAGCTCCAAAAACATTTTGACTTCGATTTTCTGGGACAAGTTGGTATTCAGCCAATATTATTTGTCAATAAATATATAGTAAATCCTTTTTAAACTTCAATAACACGACTACGGCTTTGTTTCACTACTTATGCCCGTATGCGTCATTCTTACAAGTCACATGACCTATTCTTACAACTCACACCGAAATTTGTAATTCATTATGATACAAATTACTTTGATTCAAGGTATTAAAAGAGATAAAAATGCAAGCGTAAAAATATCTTATGAATATGATAAAGGCGAAGATATTTTGTCATCAACATCGTACTCGATTTACTCAGTTTTCAATTTCCGAGCTGTCACACAGACGCTGCAGTAAAGATCACGTTTCTATAAATATAAAATTCGAGTACACTTTTTAAAAATAAAATATATCTAAGTATGTGAAAATATCATTACTTTAATGAAGTGTGTAATATTCAAATACTCGTATTTTTAATATAAGCTCTCTAAATTCATTTCTTATATTTGTAATTATTGGTGATATTATTTCAAAAAGAATAAATTTTTGAATTAAAATCATAAATATTAAGAGCTTACTCGTATATTAGACTTACATTTTAATATTATTCTTCTCGCATCACATCCAGTTTAATTAAAGCAATAAAGTAATTATAGAAAATATTAAATATACATCTTAGTACAAATAACGTTGGAGATAACCTAAACATGACAATTACATGTTTGTTTTAAGTTCTCGCCGACCAAACATATCTCAAAAATTACAATTTTTAGACGTTCATTAATGATATAAAACATTGCCCACCTCATTTCGTTGAACCTAAAAATGACGTGATAGATCATTAATTTGTTCTTTTATATTCATATCCACGTTTTTTTGTTACATTTAATTGTTTTAAAACTAAGTGCTGGGGCACAAAATATTTATGGACACTAGTTTTTTACTTTTATAAAAATTAACAGTTATTTGAAATTTCTCTCATCCCTTATTTTTTTTTTGATGGTTTAATTACAAAGTTATTAGAAATTACCGTACTACAGAATTATAAATGTAATTACATTTCTTACGTCCCGTTATTCTTTTAAAATTTAAAGTTCTATAGAGAATATACGTAAATCATATAAAAAAAGTTATATTCCTTACAAACTACTTACTATTTCAAACGGTGCTAAGATTTGAATAACTGGTAACTTTTGGTTTTGGTGATACGTAACTTTGTATTTTAAATTGCACTGTCCTTTAACAATATCTATCTCTATGATTTTTTTTATAAAGACACTTTGAAAAATAAAAAAATCTGAACTCTCCTTTATTTTAATTTTATGTGAGTGTGAATTCATTAACAATTTATTTGAAGACGATGAAAAAATACAATTTTTATAATATTATCAGTTAAGAGTATATTCCCAGGTAATGTTTCTTCAATTATACAAGGTCTCAACTTATAATGAGTCTTTCCATATCTCTATATTATATATCTACGTCTGTAAAACTTTGTAAAGAAAGTTGATGAATCTTTTCCTGTAATAACTTTCTACTTGTGGGTGTAACTTTATTCATTCGGGATTTGATGTTCCGGGTATGGTTTGTAAGTTATTTCACCTAATTAACGAAGTTTGTGAAAGCAAACTGTAGCGTTAATCAAAATATGCCACTCATGCGTTTTTTTAAATCATTTTGAATATTTTCACACACAAAAAAGATTTCCATCATGAGTATATTTTTAACTGCAATCATTTACTCCTTACTTTCCTTCATAATACAAGATAATAATATCTAGATTGATTGGATTGTGTCTTATATATGTATATTGAATAATTCTCTTTTTCCTCGCTAGTAATTATATGTTACAAATCAGTTATAACAGTTCTTTGTTTCTGAAATCTCATCAAATTGAAGTCACTTCTAAGTTTGTGTTTCTCGTAATCAACATCAGATTGTCAGTCCATTGTGTTAAAAGACAATTAATCCTATAGATATCACTAAAACAAAAAAATATTTCTTCACTAGTAATCTATAACCTATTTAATTTAAGCTTAATTTTCATACAGATGTTTATGTATTAGAGTAATGAGGAGAAAAACAAGACATAGTTTGTGCTTAATATATTTCAAGACTTATATCTAGAAGAAAATAAAATTTTCACAACAATTCCGTATTTTTGCTTTTGCTGAATATAAATTTCTTGACTTTTTTTAAATTATAAATATGTTTTCCTTTGCTACTGTAACTGGTTTGGAATAAGTATTAACATTTGAATATATTTTCTGCCGTATCTGTTAATGCTACAAGTATCATACTCTAAAACGAAATTTCAAAGGCAGAGTAATATGAAAATTATAATATAAACAGAATTTTTCAAAGCAATTCTGTCATATTAATTTTTAACATTATATTTATTTATCCCCTGAAATGCTAAGAGAGATCTAATGAAACTTTAATTTACTCTTTGTAACTAGTCTGTTACTTTCATTGATTTCCCTTGGATATATTTGTATAATTCTTTGAAAATATACTTTTAAGAACGCTCTTTTTTATTTGTATTACAAAATTCCACTCTGATCGTGTTTTAGTGAAAACCGATTTTAATATGCTATAACATAAAAAATAAATATCAACAACCTGGTGTGTTAACGTTGACATTCACTGTGTTATAAAATGTTGTGTCCATCAGAATCATAACATTTAACGACAGTGCTCATTTAAATCATTTTTAATTTACAAAAAAAGTAATAACGTATTCATAAAGTATTTTTGGTAATCAATTTATTATAAAAATATAAATTCTTATGCTGTACGAATTAGTCTCGTTTTGTTAAAAAAGTTCTTTAAACAATTTAAAACAAATATGACTAATTATGCATATAAAAATGTATGAATATGTTTATATATCTTATACATGTCTAACAGAAATCAAACGAAACAAACATTTAAGTAATAGTAGTAGCTTTAGAAATACTATAGTTGAAATACTTTAAATAAAAGCGATAAAAATTAAAGCATTACAATTTTAACGAATTTAACGAACTACTGAAAAATCTGATTCATTGGGTCACAGTAAGCCTGCCAAATCCACTACAAATTACTGACGAATTTCAAATGAAGGCGATCCCTGTATTAATGGATTTAACTTGAACACTATATTCAATTTAAATTGAACTGGACGCGAGCCCAGTGTTGTAGTGCTCACTCAAATTAAGGAATATGTTAATCAGTTATTTGATTCGCCTACGATTTGGTTTGTTCATAACATTATGCATCATAAACTTAAGTAATTCAACTGCAATGTACAAAACAATTGTCAAGGTTTTTATTTGTTCTAATTGAAGTCAGGTACATATTATAATTATAAATATAATTTTCTCTCCATCATTACCAACTATACCAATTCATTAATATAGTACCAGTATAGCAGCAATGTCGTAAATATCTGTTTATTTTACAAAATTTTACGACATTGAAATTTCTTAACTAGGTTCGAAATAGTTTATAAAATGTGTAATAAATAAAGTTTTGTTTTCACTCTCAAGCGAAATTAATAGTTATTCAAAATACATACTCATATATCATAGGATAGGAGTATAAATATAACCTTTTTTTTGGGTTTTCGTTAACTGAAACAAACAAAAAATTCTATGGATGCGTTTCAGACACCGGTCTCCGGTTTAGAACATAGTTTTAGGGAGGATATCTGACAACATCTCTCGTTTGAAGGCAGAACGCTGGTGCGATGTGTATGAAAGGCGGCTCTTCTTAATGTGTGTATGATATGTATTAAAGATATTTATGTCTGTATTGTCTGCCCTTATTATATCGTCTGGCCGTACAAGCAGTTCTTGAAAATTTCTTTTGCGTAACGGGTAGTTAAGGTGTCAGGGAGCATTTGCCGCTTTAACTAGGAACGGGTTCAGATGCTATATTACGGTTTCGAAAAGTGGTTCTAAGGAAGTCTTGAAACTCGTGGGCATTAATAAGTATAGTGAGCTGAAGTATATATATATATATTAAATTTTGTTAAAATGATATCATGTTAATAAACTGAAATAAAACAAAAAATATTCATAACTATTATGGGGCTTAAGTTAAATTGCACTAAGTGCAGTGGAATAAAAGAATTGTGCAATACATAGTGAACCTTTCTGCTTTGCAATTAATTAAAGGAAGCGTCCGATAGATTTACGTTCCTAAAAGCCGGCTGTGATCTTAACTAACTGTTCAGTTCAGTTCCATAACTCACAAAGTTTACCTGCACCATTGGGCTGAATATACGGAACATCGGGATTTGTTTTAAAGTATGGTATACATCGGAAATATGTCTACCAAATATTTATATTCATTATCAATGGATGTGATTCATATAAGATTCAATAAATAAATCAGAATTTACTGCTCAATGCTTATATTCATATCTTTCTCTTTACATAATGCGTAATTAACTATGCGTCATCTAATTATTATTCTAGAGGGATCTGAAATTCGAATTATCTATTTTAGTTCTCAAACATTTCTAATATTTTACTACAATTTTAAAATTTCAGTAAGACAAGTGTTTTTTTATTGCCCATCAGTAAAATAATGAGTAGAATAACAGAATGCTAACTCTATTACTATATGTTCATTTCTGTTTTGTTTTATACGCATGATACGTACACGACAAGTTTATTGAATATTTGAATATTGGAAATATCCGTTTTATTCAGATATCTAATAATATATCGAAATGTCAAAAGTAACTTGTTTTCACATTGTGGTATGAGGTAGTAGTGACATTACCTTGTAACGCTTTTTATGTCAGAATACGTGTTTGGAAAAATAATATTGATACAATCATAGACAACAACTAGTACTCTAAAGTATAATTGGATTTTTATTCCTTCAGAGAAAAAATAGTTTCACTTTTTTGACTTTGACTGGAACTTAATATAAATTTGGGAACAGTATATACTTTCCATTTACAATTTTTTCTATCTTTATTTTAATAATAATATAACATCAAGAGGAAAAATAAATGATTAGATTTATTAAATCTGTTCTGGTTTAACTTCCATTGGAGTTGTCTGTTTAAAAGTGGCTGTTTTACTCAATGAATATTCAAAGTGATTTCCATAACCCGGTTTTATTCAGCAAAGTTTCTTTGCATTTTAACTACTCAAAAGCCTTTGGTTTGTTCATAACATTATGCATCATAAACTTAAGTAATTCAACTGCAATGTACAAAACAATTGTCAAGGTTTTTATTTGTTCTAATTGAAGTCAGGTACATATTATAATTATAAATATAATTTTCTCTCCATCATTACCAACTATACCAATTCATTAATATAGTACCAGTATAGCAGCAATGTCGTAAATATCTGTTTATTTTACAAAATTTTACGACATTGAAATTTCTTAACTAGGTTCGAAATAGTTTATAAAATGTGTAATAAATAAAGTTTTGTTTTCACTCTCAAGCGAAATTAATAGTTATTCAAAATACATACTCATATATCATAGGATAGGAGTATAAATATAACCTTTTTTTTGGGTTTTCGTTAACTGAAACAAACAAAAAATTCTATGGATGCGTTTCAGACACCGGTCTCCGGTTTAGAACATAGTTTTAGGGAGGATATCTGACAACATCTCTCGTTTGAAGGCAGAACGCTGGTGCGATGTGTATGAAAGGCGGCTCTTCTTAATGTGTGTATGATATGTATTAAAGATATTTATGTCTGTATTGTCTGCCCTTATTATATCGTCTGGCCGTACAAGCAGTTCTTGAAAATTTCTTTTGCGTAACGGGTAGTTAAGGTGTCAGGGAGCATTTGCCGCTTTAACTAGGAACGGGTTCAGATGCTATATTACGGTTTCGAAAAGTGGTTCTAAGGAAGTCTTGAAACTCGTGGGCATTAATAAGTATAGTGAGCTGAAGTATATATATATATATTAAATTTTGTTAAAATGATATCATGTTAATAAACTGAAATAAAACAAAAAATATTCATAACTATTATGGGGCTTAAGTTAAATTGCACTAAGTGCAGTGGAATAAAAGAATTGTGCAATACATAGTGAACCTTTCTGCTTTGCAATTAATTAAAGGAAGCGTCCGATAGATTTACGTTCCTAAAAGCCGGCTGTGATCTTAACTAACTGTTCAGTTCAGTTCCATAACTCACAAAGTTTACCTGCACCATTGGGCTGAATATACGGAACATCGGGATTTGTTTTAAAGTATGGTATACATCGGAAATATGTCTACCAAATATTTATATTCATTATCAATGGATGTGATTCATATAAGATTCAATAAATAAATCAGAATTTACTGCTCAATGCTTATATTCATATCTTTCTCTTTACATAATGCGTAATTAACTATGCGTCATCTAATTATTATTCTAGAGGGATCTGAAATTCGAATTATCTATTTTAGTTCTCAAACATTTCTAATATTTTACTACAATTTTAAAATTTCAGTAAGACAAGTGTTTTTTTATTGCCCATCAGTAAAATAATGAGTAGAATAACAGAATGCTAACTCTATTACTATATGTTCATTTCTGTTTTGTTTTATACGCATGATACGTACACGACAAGTTTATTGAATATTTGAATATTGGAAATATCCGTTTTATTCAGATATCTAATAATATATCGAAATGTCAAAAGTAACTTGTTTTCACATTGTGGTATGAGGTAGTAGTGACATTACCTTGTAACGCTTTTTATGTCAGAATACGTGTTTGGAAAAATAATATTGATACAATCATAGACAACAACTAGTACTCTAAAGTATAATTGGATTTTTATTCCTTCAGAGAAAAAATAGTTTCACTTTTTTGACTTTGACTGGAACTTAATATAAATTTGGGAACAGTATATACTTTCCATTTACAATTTTTTCTATCTTTATTTTAATAATAATATAACATCAAGAGGAAAAATAAATGATTAGATTTATTAAATCTGTTCTGGTTTAACTTCCATTGGAGTTGTCTGTTTAAAAGTGGCTGTTTTACTCAATGAATATTCAAAGTGATTTCCATAACCCGGTTTTATTCAGCAAAGTTTCTTTGCATTTTAACTACTCAAAAGCCTTTGGTACACAGGCTAATTTTATATAAATTTTTTAATGAATAATGTTGTACAACAGAAATCAATTTCCTTTAATTTTAATATTGAAATCAAAAGTTTTAATTGCTTTGCACAATTATTGACAAGTTAAAAGTTTTTTATTATTTGTGAAATCGGTCATGGTTAATAAATAAAACAAAAAGGAAGATTTTATAAGGCTGGAACTTGTTACAAAAGTATAAGTGGATTTTATTATTTTAAAACAAAAATATGTAATAGTTTTGTCATATTTACAAGATCAATCACTGATTTTGTAATCGTATTGATGGTAGTATAAGGTTTAATCTTATTTAAAAGAGTTGTATAAAACAGATCAAATTTTGAAAGGCTGAACTCATGAAATAAGATAGATACTTCATTAAGTTTTATTTAGAACTTTTTATGGAATTTAACTATGTAGTTGTTCTTAACTTTACGAGTACTTTGCTTGAAAGATCCTAAGTTATTTATGTATTCCAAGATTTACATAAACTTGATTTTAAGAGTTACCGTCCAATAGCAAAACTTTGTCCTAAAATTGTTGAAATAAACTAAGACTTGTCTAATGAGACCTTGAAATTTAGTACGACACTATTTTAATTCTAAGAAAATAGGAAAATCAATTTATACGACGATTGATTTCATCGCTACGTGTTACGAGATACCACTATGATGCAGTGGACACGGACAGAATCTATAACTAACTATACTATTTTCTACTCAGTTTAGATTCACCAGTGTGCTTGATATTTTTGTTTAGTAGTTTGAATTAACTTTTGACAAAAGAGCCAAACTGTAAACATAATTTTTATTAGGATAGGATGTTTTAAATTTTTCTCTCTCTTAGGATTTTTTTCACTATATTTAAAAATGGGTTTAAGGTAGTGTTCATATTTATATTATATATATATTGTATATATAAGGTAGTATTTATATTGATTGTCTGTCTAATTCTCCGAGTGAGTGAATGTGCTTAAAAAATCTTTATCTTAGAAGAAACAAAATTTATAATAAAAAATTATAATATCATACTTAAATTTAGTATGACAAACAATATGGGAAAAGTAATAGATTTAAATCGTTTAAAACTTTGGGTTTTTTTTATTATCTTCTCTTGAATTGCTCTTTACTACAGTACAACAATTATTACTTCACATTTTTTTTTTCAAACCAGACACTTAAAATACAAAAGAAAATGAAAATAAATATTAATATATATCGGCGCGATTACTATTTAAATAATTAATAATTAAGGGTAGTTGAAATTATCAGGTGTCACCCGCATAATCGCCTGCATAGTTAGCTGTGCAAGTGTAGTAATAACAATGAGTGTTGGTTGGTACAAATGCCGGCAAGAGTGCCGATTACAGAGAGTCTTGCTCGAGCCATCAGAGAGATCGGACCTCGTCGAAGTGGGATATTCGTCCAACAGGCTGTGAGGTTACTTATAGTATCCTCGGGTTCTGACAACAGTCGAGAGTAAAGGCAATAGTGACGTCAGTTATGCTGACGTAACTCTCTTAAAACACAACGAAGTGCTTCTTCTCCGACATATATTTTTTTAGGTATTATACTAAATAACTATTTCGTTTTTGTTAGGTATTAGTTCATATTTAATTTATTTTTTATTTATTTGAATAGCGAAGCAGTGATTTTTTGATTATAATATATTTTTTAAGAATTAATTAATTCATTAATTATTGAAAACGTCTTATTTTGAATTACTTTGTATTTATTTTTTATCTCAAGCAAAATGATCTCTTTTTAATTATGTTAGAATTGATGCACTATTTATTTGTTGCTATAAAAATGTTATATAGTATAAAAATAACAATGACTAAAAACTGAATAAAATGGAACGAGTTAATACATTTCTACATTTATAAGATAAAATCATTGCTGAAGTGTATAAGGACGACGTATAAAAGTAGCGGAAACCTGAAACCGATTAGCCAAAAATAAAAGAGAGTTAAATAGGGCGAAATACACATGCTATAATTTGTCTCTCTTCTTACTGTTACAGGAATTAATAAGCTGAATACATGCTTTTGTAAATCAAAGAACAAAAGCGTAAGTATGTACACAGGAGTGCAAGTATCTAGTTAACAAGAGGGGGCTGAGATCACATTGTGTGTCAGCTTTAATAAGGATATTGTTGAAGGAATCACAAGGGTTGAGGGATCTTATCAATTCTGCACTTTTTCGCTACCACATTCTATAAATACTGATTGGCCTAAGATATCGGATAATTGATGATAAATTCTGCGTTTTATGTTATAATATGAAGTATAATGAAATTAATAACAGTTTTTTATTTCGAAACCCCAAAAATAGTTAGAGGAGCTTAAAGGGCTCCAAATTAAAAAGAGATCATTTTTGTATTCTCAGGATGCTTTCGTATCAATTTATTGTACAAGCTTTTATCTTAAATTAAACCGAAATGACACACTTGAAAGTTTAAATATTTATTCTTATCATAGTATATGTTTAGGAATAAAATAATATTGGTCCTTTTATTGCAACAGAAACTTTTTATTTTCAAATTATGTAACTGTGATATGTTTTACTTTCAGGAATTTTAATATAATTTATATATTGAGTATATACAACTTATTTTACTTAGCAGTATTACTGATAAATGTATATGTTATAAAAAAAGAACTTACACTTTTCATTGGTTTAAAACTCTAATTATTTTTCGACGCAAATGAATATAATATTTGTGTTAACTTTAATATTGTTTTGAAAAGAGACGAAGAGATGAGCTTAGCATTCAATGGATTCACCGTGCGGGTGCCGGGTCCTTTGTGTTGCAGGGAGAGGAGCTTCAACAGTGCCTGGGACTTACGACCCAGGTGTAGGTTTAAGGGGCCCCTATCTAACGTCGTAAACGCTCACCTCCACTGTTCAAGCTTCTGTCTCTACCTAACCAATATTTGAAAAGAACCTACTAACGCTACCTTTGATGTACGTTCCAAAAATGTATTACTGTGACTTCTGGACAGGCCCAAGTTTTTTAGTAGGTTGTAGAGAGATTTCGCTGTTATACCTCTCGCTCCAACTTCTACCGCGTACAAATCCACGACGAACCTCTTACGAGTGAGTTCGTTAGTGAGCTCGTAATATTTGTTGACCTTGATGGCGCGGTCTTTGGGGATGTTGGTTTCCCAAGGAACCGTAAGCTCTATCATTACAACGCGCTTTAAAATCCTCGAATACAAAAATATATCCGGTCTGGAGGCCGACGCACAATTACATATATGTCTTTTTAATTATTGAAAATAATATACGAGTATGTCGTCATTATAATACCTTATTATTTAAAATTGTCTTTATCAATATAAATAACGTCCCTGAAAAACAGAACATAATAGTTTTTTTTTTCTAACAAAGGTACTATCTTTTTAGCTTTGTACCATTTATTATACTGTGACGTGTATTTTTGTATATTGTGTAGAAATTGCAGCGAAAAACGAAATAGTATTTCCCCCAAGACCATTCCGCGCGGACAATAAATATTGTTACTTTCATTTCAAACGTGTGACACTTATCGGATTTGTTTCCATCATAGCGATATTAGGGTCTTGAGAAAATAAATATTTATTAATTTTTTTTTTACATATTGGTTTAATTTATAAATTGCTTCCTTAATGAAAAAAAAAAACACAAGAACTTTGAAGTAATTACAGGAAGACATATTTATATGTATATCATGCATGCATAATAATATATTATGTTATTTTTAATTTGTCACAGTAAAGATGATTGACATTTTTGTAGGAGCTACCACAAATTATTAGTGTTAATAATTTATACTTTTAATGTTATAATTATGATTACAGTCGTGTTTAAATAAGCAGTGGTATTTGGATAACACTGCTCATTTATACACTCTTCAGTAGCTTACAACTCTATCCCAAGGTAGAGTTGTTAGCTACTGAAGAACCCGTGAGCATTTCATCTGTGAACTTGATTCACGTGTGTCTACATAGCGATATCGATTATATATAATTATTATAATAATGTGTTTCTTATAAGTGCAAACAAATCTTCTTGTTATTGAATTAATAACTAGTTCTTTATCGTGGAAAATCTTTCTTTGACAAGAAATAGTATATGTAAGTCATATTTTTGCCTGTTCTGATGCTACTTTCATTTAGTACATATAGCTACAATTTTAGGTTGATAAGATTATTGTGAATTGAGTTCTGTTATTTATAAGGATCTATAACAGATTTTCAATAAAAAAAGTAATTAAAATTAAAATATATATAAATATTAATGGTAATATGAAAAATAAAACATATATGAGTATTGAGTAACTTAGAACTCAAAAAACAGAAATGTGCTAGATAGAAGACAGATTAAGCCACCCGGGGTTTCTAACAAATGTGGAGGTATATGTATATTATTTATGGTTCGGAAATCAGGCCTTACTGTTTTTTTTACAAATGTTTAATTGTAAAACCTCTACATAAAACGGCGTCATTTTTAGTATTCTATTTTAATGACCATATCTGATTTTTTGACACCGTGAAGTAAGGAGTGTATTGGTTTTAATTTCATTTCGATAACTACACAGGTTTCAGAGTTATAATAAGTAGTAGAACACTGGCAGTCTAAAAATAATTGTGATTTTTGTTGTGCCTTAAAAGGTAAGAATAATAAAAACAAATTTTATAATTACTTACATAATTATATTTTTAGAATACAATATTAATATTTATTATGTAGGAGATGAATACAGTGGAAGCAATCAATTTAATGATTAGAGTCATCCGAGACTTTAGAATTCATTACGTCCTATATATATGTATTCTTTACGTCTTAAATCTCAATTCTAGTGGACGATATCGTCAATAGACTAGTTTTAAGTTTTCTAAGATAGAAATGGCTTACTAATTAGAAAATTACTAATTTTATCTTCGGTATAAA
>JAAAKD020000486.1:3959685-3975048 GCA_010014825.2 Danaus melanippus
ATAATTTTTATTATTATTTGAATGTTTGTTTGAACATGACACTTGTTCAATTCTTTTATAAGAAGATAATTATTAAATACCTTCTTAAAAAAATGCGGAGTGGACTTTTGAAATAACGATACAAGTATTTTTTTTTTTTTTGGTAAGTATTAAACTAAAAGTTTTTGCTAATTATTTGACCAAGCCTATTCAATAATTAATATTTTAACTGAAGTTGTAGAAGTTAATATCAGTTTATAAATTTCTCATCTTCCATCTCCTTCGAGACCGCCTGCAATACCATACGCGAGAGATGGACGAAAACAATGGAAGCAATGTACCTAATATAATATTTATTTTATTCAGTTTATTTACGGAGTATTCTTCATGTTGTCATTTATTATAATGGATGTTTAATTTACAATAAATTTGTCTGTATAGTGTGTGTTTATTGTTATAAATAAATAGTATGAAAAGAAAACCTTCATGGTTGGCCAAATTAATATAGCGCACCCTTTTCAAGTTTGAGAGTTGGAAATTCTTTTTAATTTAATTCCATTATGTTAAATTGCCAGGACTAAAAAGAAAGAAGCAATCATACATAGAATTAGTGTCCTAGACATGATATTTTGCTTGCTTTTTATCTGCCTTTGACCATAAAAAAGACTTTGTTACTCTTTTAATAAAATTTATAATTTGTTCAAACATAACACAATTTATAACTTATTTTATAATAATAATATATTATACTCACTATAATTTTCAAAACGTAAAATGAATATATCCTTTCTCACTTTGAAAATGCAAAAAAGTTATAATTCACTTTTTAATACCATTTAACACTGTTAAACCCAGTTAACCCACTTTTTCTATTATGTTAATACATCCATTAATGTTTTTACGAAAGCTTTGTTTCAATAAGTCCCTCATAACTATATCACTGTTTTAGCTTTGTTAAATAATTAGCTTTTTGATGTTACACTGCTTTTTTGTAGTAATTTAGGAATGTCATTGAATTATATCTTCTTCTTCAACCTGGCGATTTCCCAGCTTTAGCCAGGGTCTGCCTTACAAGTTTTAGTTTTGGCTAATTGTTTTAACGACCGGCCGCCTGCCTGACATCAACCCTCTTTGGGAATGCATTAATCAGTGATGTCTAAATACTCTTAGAAAGTACACATAACTCGGAAGAATCACATTGGTACTTGCCAGGATCGAACCCGCGCCCTCATGCATGAGAGCGCGGACCCTTTAGCCACTAGGCCACCACTGGTTTCCAGTTGACTGAATTATATCTATTTGATAATAAATTCAGTTAGAGAGGATACTTTTAACTAACAGGTAAGATGACGTCCATACTTAATGAGCTAAAACAAAAGAAACGACACCATAAGAAAAAATTAAAACAACTTATAAATTGATAGTCCTCATCGATGTTCTGCTCCATTAACAAAATAAAGTTAATTATTTAAAGGTGAATAAACATATTTCCTATTTATTTCCAATATTTTATAAGTGCCCCCTAAAATATTTGAATATTAGACTGTTGTTTTACCTCAGCACACGTCAAAGACACTTTAAAATATAAATCACTGTCCATATTTCCACGCATTCACGAAAATGTTTTTCTCGAGGTGCTTTTGGGAATTGACGCAATTTTTAAAATTGTTAATTCTATGATATTTTGACATTAAGATTCTATGAAAATTATAGTTGGAATGCTATTGGGAACGAAAAATATAAAATGACATTTTATTTTAATATACATACTTTTAGATAATTTATAATTTTGAGCTATATTTACTATCAAATCTAATTTAATAGTTCTGTGTGATTAGCCTAAAAGAACACTGAAATTCTTAAAAGTAGAGCATTAATCGTTGCAGTGGCAATTTTAAGTAATGGAGTTTCATTCGTCAATAGAACATTGGAGTTCAGTTCAAGCTCGAACCAACAAAATGATTGTAATTGATGTTAAAGCTGAGGTTTCATTCTGATTTAAGTGTTCAGCCGGAGCATGAAAAAGCACTGCTATTATTCTAACTTTACATTGATTTTCTTTAATGCATTTCTGTGTCACACTGGTAAGTCCCATTGGTATCGCTTACTTGAGATATAACTTAAAATTTACAAACTAAATATGTAACATTACACAAATAAACATAAATGTGTATTATGTTTTGTTTTAAATGTAAATATAAGCCGCAAACTAGCCACCATAATAACACACATAAATTATTGAGAGATGATTCAGTTATATTTCTTAGTAATCAAAAGTAAACCTTGAAGATTCTTTTAATTTTAATAAACTAAATAGAGAAATCTTTTATTTTTATTTACAATAATTGCCACAGCAATAATTATGGAATGGAGAAAATATTACAAATGACATTGCTGACTAAGTACTACCATCTTCTCGTTCCGAGGGAATCTTGTAATATTTTATTTACAGTCGTCTTTTCTTTGACTTAACATATCGATATCATCGTATAATAAAACTATGATTTTTATATTTTCTTTTGTGATTTTTAAAATTATAAATTCTAGCCTGATTTGTCACTAGCTTACAGTAATAGAGATATAATGATTTTGTTCGGTCACTGATGTTGAATTAGATGCAGGTCTAATTTTTATGCTTAAGATATTATGTCTTTTATCCCTTCGACTGATGGTTATCTAATTTATTATGACTTATCATACCCTCACGATATTTTTAACACCTGCTTGTTGCGAACCTTTTTTAAAATGTTTCTTATTTTATCAGCCACTTTACATATGTTATGCGGCAGGTTTTTGTTAAACTAAAGTAAGCGTATTAAAATATATTAATTATTAAGGATAAACACATCTAAAAATATATTGTGTTAAAAATATATATATATTATTTGGTCATTTTTTTTCTTATATGTATAATAATTATGGATAAATTTATTTAAACAAAAAAATCCTCATTTTTTATTGCGTAAATTATTTATCATCTTTTGTAATAAATCTAGAAACCAAGTAATAACAATAGCACTCAGTATAATAAAGGCTAACAGCTAGATATTTGAAGTGAATATATTTTAAAATAGAACTTACAGTAAATAAATATATTTTAGTGTTTTTAAATACACGTAACAAGATATGTAAAACACGAGAGCAATATTTATTTCCTGGAAAACACACTACAAGTGGAAGTGTGTTTTGGGATATAAAAATTAATATATTAACGAAACATAGCTGAGACGCACTATTGAAATGATAAAATAATATATTATAACTTAGAATGGCAAAAGGACGTTATTTTTATGACCACCGATTCTACCTTATATAATAATTCTTGGTCAAATGTCAATACTTCTGCAATGTGAGTCTAAAAAGGGGAAAAACCTTAAAGAAAAATTACCATACTACCAAACCAGAAGTCACAAAATAACCTAACTAGAAGAAGTTAATGAGATAAGTATCTAAGATTTTCGTATGCCCACATTGAAATATAAAAAGAAGATTTTACCCACGTGTTCCCCGTAAACATCAATTTTTATTTATGTATCGAGAACTATAATGCTTAGAATAGAAAAGGGTAAAATATGTATTTGTTATATAATAATTAAAGAATAATAACAAGGTCCACACACCTATTTATAATAATAAAATGTACAAAAAGTCTAATCACTACATCGAGAACACGTGTTTTTAAATTAAATTATGAGACAATATATTGATCCGTAACATTTTTTACCAAACTCTTAATTATTTTTTTTACCTTTTTTATTATTTTCCATTTTTCATTTTCATTTGAAACTTTAAGTGCACTGTCATGAAATTAATAATATAAATTACAATGATAAAAAGGGGATGGCGTTCCTGGATACAGCTAAATACTTTTCAGCTAGTTATTTAAAAAGAAAACCAACAAGTATATATATTTAGAAAAACATGGTGTATGTACATGGTGTATACATAAAATATAGTTTTATAACATCTACTATTAATATTAATTTAAGTTTAGGTGTCCATTAACTTTTAATTACAAATACATTATTAAACAGGTTATTATTATTCAAGGCGTTGGGAGAACGAATTACTGTCCTAAATTCATGATAAGATTATAAAGATCATAATGAATACTGAATGTATACTATTACTATTATGTGACCGACATGTGAAAGTAATAATTATTTCCAACGAAAATATGATTATTACAATTAAATTTATTTACGGATTTTATCAGGACTTTCCTAACAATCAACGTTTACATCAGTACTATTATAGCGTTAAAATTCACGAAACATTTTAAAGATAAAGATCGTTTCCTCTCTCAATAGTTTATAAAAGATTATACAATAAAATAAATAATTTATTTTATTAAAAGTCTTGTATTATTAGCAATAATTTTTTTGTTTGAAATTTATTCATTTCTATTTTCATAAATTAGTTTTAAATTAATTTTCTTGAGCAGTTTTAATTTAACCTTGTGTTATTATGGGATATTCTATTTGTATTATTATGTGTCACATTTCAAGGAAAGCAAGCCAATTGCTTTCATTAACAAATCCTAATCATTTGTATTTTAAATTACATGATCTCAATCTGGAAATGTATGTATTTAATAAATTTAATTGCACAGGAACCGCTTAGAAAAAGATTAAAAATTTTAAGGTTAAATTTAATTTTGAATATCCAACATACAGAATAATTATTTTTGGTGCAATTTACTCATATTCTTTGTAATGACACACAGGATGTCCTGTTTCAATTTTCAAGTTTAATTGAGTAGTTGTTGAGTATCATTGGAAAAGTTGTTAAAAACTTATATAAAAGTTGGACATTTTATACAATTTATTGTTGTAAGCTATTAAAAAGAATAAATACATTATTAAAAAAAATACAACTTTATTGTCACATATGAGATACAATAAAATTAAGTCAGTGGTGGCCTAGTGGTTAAAGGCCCGCCTCTCATGCGTGAGGGCGCAGGTTCGATCCTGGCAAGTACCAATGTAATTTTTCGAATCATATGTACTTTCTAAGAGTATTCAGACATCACTGATTAATGCATTCCCAAAGAGGGTTGATGTCAGGCAGGCGGCCGGTCGTAAAAACAATAAGCCAAAACTATTCACAACATGTAAGGCAGACCCTGGCTAAAGCTGGGAAATTGCCAGGTAGAAAAAGATGAGATACAATAAAATTATTAATAAAGTCAACATTATTATCATCACTCCATTTTTATGACAATGCATAATACTGAGCTAGTCTTCAACTGTTCTTCAATATTACCACGCCACCTTACGAATATGGTCATCTTAAAGAATGTTTCAAATTATTCTTCTTCTTCTTTCTCCTGCCCTGGTCCCACTTTATGTAGGGTCGGCACAACATGTTTTTCTCTTCCAGTCTTGCCTATCAGCCGTCATCTCATCGGTTACCCCTTTCTTACTCATGTCATCCTTCACGCAATCCATCCATCTTTTCTTAGGTCTACCTCGACCCACATATCCCTCCACATTCATATCTAACATTCTTCTTGTTATATGACATTCATCCCTTCGCATAATATGTCCATACCACATCTACTACTATCAACTTATCTACTACTCTCAACTTATCCTTTACCGACGCTACTTTCAAACTTCCTCTGATA
Source organism: Danaus melanippus (assembly GCA_010014825.2). Lineage (NCBI taxonomy): Eukaryota > Metazoa > Arthropoda > Insecta > Lepidoptera > Nymphalidae > Danaus > Danaus melanippus. Next base: position 3,965,294 of record JAAAKD020000486.1, read on the forward strand.
TAATTGTTTCGTATCTTATCAGTTCTTGTCACTCCACACATTCATCTCAACATTCGCATCTCCATCGCATGTACTCTCTTTTCATCCATCTCTTTTATTGCCCAACACTCAGAACCATACATTACGACAGGTCTTATGACGGTTTTGTATATTTTCCCTTTAATTTTAAGGGGCATTCGTGGATCACAAGTTGTTCCTGTGACCTGTCGCCATTTTATCCATCCCGCATTTATTCTAATATGCACGTCTCGGTCTATATTACCATCGTTTTGAATCAATGATCCGAGGTACCGGAAATTAGAGCAAACTGGAAGGGGTACACTGTCTAAGGTAATAGGAGAACAACCGGCTGTGCCACCAAAGTCGCAGAACAGATGCTCGGTTTTGGTTCTGCTAATCTTTAGTCCGACACTCTCCAGTCTATCCTGCCTCTTTTCCAGCCTACTCTGGACCTCAAAAACACCTTCTCCAACAAGAACAATGTCGTCCGCGAAGAGCATGCACCAGGGTGCCTCCCTCTGTATGTCTGATGTCAATGCGTCCATCACTAGGAGGAACAGATAAGGACTTAAAGCCGATCCCTGGTGTAAGCCCACAGTCACACTGAACTTGTCAGTTACTCCGGCTACAGACCGTACGTGCGTATTCGCTCTTTCATACATAGCACGTACAAGTTGTACGTACTTCCCAGGCACTCCCTTCTCTTCCATAGCCCACCACAGAACATCACAGGGCACCCTATCGTATGACTTTTCCAGGTCAACGAATACCATATGCAGGTTTCTGTGCGCTAGCCTGTATTTTTCACATAATTGGCGCAATGCGAATATGGCATCCGTTGTTCCACGCCCAGGCATAAACCCAAATTGGTTCTGTGATACCTTGCTTTCTACTCTTATTCGTCTTTCTATCATTTTCTCCCAAATTTTCCTACTTTGTGACATGAGCTTTTTTCCTCTATAGTTGTTATAGACCTGAACATCGACCTTGTTTTTAAAAATGGGCACCAGTGAACTGTTACACCATTCCTCCGGAATCGCCTCCTCATGTAACAACTTGTTAAAGAATAAGGCTAGCCATTTCCATCCATCTACATTTAAAACCTTCCACACTTCAGCTGGTATGCCATCTGGCCCAACTGCCTTACCAATCTTCATTCCATGCACAGCCACTTTAACTTCATCTACAGTAATCTCTTTTACAACTGTCATGTTTATCGGTGCTCTACGGAGAAACCCATGCCAATTATTCTCCTCATTCATTAACTGCTCATAATATTCCTTCCATCGATCTTTTATAGCCTCATCATCAAAACAATTCCTTTCTCATCTTTCATGCATTTAACATGTATTAAGTCTCTTGCATTCTTCTCTCTCGCTCTCGCTAACCTATAAAGATCTTTCTGGCCATGAGGACTTTCCAATCAAAGCATTTTTCTTACATTCCATATATATCCTCTTTTTAACTTCTTTCACATCATTATTCTTATCTTGAACACTCTTCCATTCCTTGAAAGCATTCTTCTTTTCTTTCAAAAAAGCTTTTTTCTTTTGTTTCAAATTCATCGTAATAAAATAGTTATAAAATTTATTTGAATTTAAATTCAAATAAATACATTTCAATAATTAAAAGCAACCGTATAGTTATCAAAAGCAAAGTGACTTTGACATGAACGAAACCAAAATATTTCAAAGCAATATTACGAGTATAGTTATTATATTATAAATTATAAAATTCAAAATTATGTGCATTTTTTTATTAAATATCTAATCATCATGTAATGTAAAAAAGATTATTTGAAAAAATAGAAGGTCTACATATTCTATCGAAACTCCTCTTTCCTAAAGAGCTTCCGCTAGGTTCGTTTCCGCTACCCGAGGCTACCACGATATTAAGCGCACCCAGGTATTGTTTTATGAATAAAATGATTTTTGAAATTGTCTTTTTTATAAAATTGAACATTATTGCATTCATAATATTTAAACAAATCTTATAACATGATGAATTGTGATGCCTCTGGTGTATATTTAATTAATATGTAAGTTACATATGTATAATGGTCGCATTATTAGTTGTTTTTAATTATAAATTATTATCAAATCTTTTATATTTGTGTAACTTTTACTCTTATTAAATATTGTAGCAGCAACATGTTCCTAATTAAACTAATATTACACATTACATCTTGCATTAATTACTGTGAATGCCAATAGATGGCGTTAGCTGTACTTTAAATCGCGCTAGCGATGTAACTTTGTCAATTGCATGAATATCCGAGGATAAACTTGCATTGTATTTTCCCTCGTCGGGCCCTTCGGGCCCGAATTAAACAGGGTCGGTCCCATGGTCCCATCAGGGCCACCCACCCCTCTCGGTGACGCTGTCAAAGCCACTACGGCTAACAGCTACAGTCAACTCGAAACTAAAAAAAAAATTGCATTGTATCGAGCCTTAGGGACCTTGATAGTGGTATAAATATTGCTTCCACCTTGTTGGGACATTATTTTGAAAGCTACCAAGGAGTGTCACTCTTCTAAGAACGATTTCCGTTGGCTACTTCCACCCTGTTGGGATAGCTCGCTGGCGTCGTGGTTAGAGGTCTAGTTGTCAATTGATCTTCACGTCAAGGCTCTGTATTACAATATATATATATAAAATATGAAATTAGTACATCTCAAGATTCGTTTCACAAAATCTGACTCTGTGACTGCCACATTGTTAGCTAAACCTTTCCTGAGAGCTAAGCGTATACTGGAAGATATGGCCAGTTATCCAAAGGAGAGAGGGTCTTGCAGCTTCTTCTAACAGCCTGCACCCGCTCTATCTACTCCAAAGACTGCATTTAAATAAATGTTATATATTAAGCATTAATATATGAAATTTACCTACTTCCGATCGAGTCAAAACTTTGTCTATGAAAGGTGAACGTCACCATTTTTTCTTACAACAAGAAAGTATATAGTTGATATGATATATTTTTAAGTGACAATGAAAATAAATAAACTGTATTGAAAAAAATATGAAAGTAGGTAGAGCTGAAATTATAAGGAATAAAATTTGTTCACATTCCAATGTTTGTGTGTTGAATAAAATTTAAAGCAACACTTTTATTTTAATTTCTTTTCTGGTTTCTATGGCTATAGAAAGATGTCAATAATGTGAATCTTTAGTTCTCTATAGATATTATTACTATATTTTATGAAATACAATTGTAATGTGTAAAGTAATAATTCCTTTTGATTGCATACAATACGATGTATGGAATCATAAACAGTCGCTCAGCTTTTAACGTATGACCTTAGATCCTCTTAAGCGAATTGTGACATGTATGCTCTCTGTATAATTATTCGGCTAGGACATATTTTTAACTATGAATATGCTTGTCCTATGAGTTAATGTTTACATCGATATTGGTCAAAATTTATCTATTATTAACATTTTTTTTTATTTGTATTTGTTTATTATTTGATTTAAACATTACAATGACTTATTTCCTTATTGTACTAAATTTTGTAATAATAATGAACATGTTAAGTTTATATTTGTATAGAATTTTAAATGTTATAAAAACACTCCCAAAAAATTTACATGTATGACAGTGAAAACATTATTCTTATCACTGTAGGTGTTTCTCGGAGGCATACTTTTCTAAATGAACATGTATTTGTTTAATCCAATCAAAGCAGAATAAAAAGAACTTCATACCTATATATAATGTGTACCTTTTCTAATTTATATAATGTTGTTTATTTTTTATTATCCAAAATATGAAGAAATTTGGTTCCTTAATGTTGAAGCATTCTTTCATTCGTCAATCTGAAAGGAAATAACAGTTGTACAAAACAATTAGACGATATAAAAGAAATTCTTTAAATTATTTACTAATTAAAGTACAACTTCATTATATTTAACTTCATATAGATGTCCTATATAAAATTTAACAGATATATACGTAATATAAATTTAAAAGAGGTAATACAAATCCATCAATAAAGAGAGAAAATACAATAGATAATAAAGTACCCTTAAGAACGTTAGGATTTTTCCAACATATATTCTCTTTAAGATCATTGGGAGATCGATCGGTTAAAAGAACGTTTGATGTGTTCTGGTAAACCATTCTAAAGTTAGAATGAAAGAAGTCAAGTGACAACCAGTACGGTGGAAAGGAGTGAAAATTGGGTTTTCCTGAAGTAAAATTTTATTTTTAAAAACTGAGGAGAAAGTGAATCGTTTATGAAAGAGAATACTATACACAAATATATCAACATAATCAATGAAGAGATTTGTTATTGTAATATAATTTTTTGAAAATATAAATATAAAATATTTTGAAAAACACAATGCAACTCCGTTATCTTACCTTTTCAATGTAAACCTCCCAGGTCAGAAGGTATTAATAGAAAATTCGAGATTTCTAACTGAAGATGCATAAGGAATCAGTGTGGTATTGTAAATCTGCGCTGGTATATCCACTGTCGCTAGTTAACTAAACTTTTTTTAAATTGCGATGATACTTGTCTGCCACTGAAGAGTTTATATTAAGATTCGCTGTAAGCCTAAATATATCTCACAAATTTTGGAATGCAGCAGATTACCATTGATACTATCAAGAGTTTATCAATGTTTATTTAATATGAGCAGATAAGTTATAAAGAGAAAGAAAAGAAGAGAAGAACTATAGAACCCTGTGAAACACTGCAAGCCATTTTGCACTCAGCAGCCAACATATTATCAGTGGAGACGCGTCCTAAACCAGATGGGATCCTCCCAAACTATGGTAATCCAGACAATAATACAATCGATTTGAATGTCCTCAATCAGCATCTCCAATCGGGTTCCTTGTATTTATCTCGAACCCTTGACGTACTTGAATCAGCAAACGATGCGAAGATCGCCACGTCTATTGTTACCATTAAACGTTGCGATTCATTCATCAATCATGTGGCAGACAACTCGACCACGGTGTCTGAAAGGGATCACCGAGAGTTCCCATCAAAAATTACAGAAATATTGCTAAAAAAAAACCACCAATTGTACTCAGAATGCAGCTCTGACCGACGGAAACCGTAAATCGCTACGTAGTCTCCAAGGGCAAGTGACAGCCGCATTTGAGATGGTGACTGGGATAAGAAACTTTCATCTCTCTCTCTCGAAATCACTTGTGATTTCGGAGGTATAGTGGATATTCTAGATAGATTTTAAATGTGCTCCAAGTTTTGAACTTTGTGACAAGAGTCACTTATCTGAAATAAACGAATACGTACCTCGAAGAATTGCACAAAACTCAGTGGACGCCGCTAATAAATTTAAGTTACAATCAGATATGGCAGATATAATTTACGATTTGAACGCATCAACCAGACCAGACGCGTATTTTAAAAATAGGCCCTAACGGCTAATGGCTAACAGCTGCAATCAAGTCGAAAAGTAAAAATCTTTAATTTACGTTTGAAACTGAAGTGCAATTTTAGATATTATGAAAAGTGAACATTGGTAATTAACTTATTACATTTATAAAATTTATTCCTAGTAAAGACACATTAAGGTTTAATAAAAAATACCAATTTTATCGAAATTGGTCTAGATACCAATTATCTGAATGCAGTGACACGTAACGAAAACAATAAAGGAATAATCAAAAAGTTTTGGCAATACAAAATGTGTAAGATATTTTGGAATTTATTTATATTTAAAATAGAAGTAATAATTAGATATGTCGTCACAATGAACATCTTTTTTGTTGTGGTATCTGACAAAAATCATACGTTAAATGTTCATGAGCGTGTATACCTACATCAATCAATTAGCCAATCTTGGTCCACTGCTGGACATAGGCCTCTCCCAATTCGCGCCACAATACCCGGTTCTCCGCCTTCCGCATCCAGTCCCCTCCAGCGACCTTTTTCAGGTCGTCAGTCCACCTGGCAGGGGGCGTCCTACCTTACGGTAGCCGAGTATACATATCTATAATGAAATACATACATATACATACATACATATCTGTAATGAAATTGTTTTATCATTATTTTACCATTTCTTAAAGACTTTTTTTAATTGAATTTTAATAAATATTATTAAGATCAGATGAAGGAGAGTATAATAAGGACAAACATTGTTTTAGCATTTCCATAGATGACATACGTTAAAATACGCAAGTTATTACAAACAAATTATCATTTAAATGAAACTAATATTTTTCAGATATACTACGCGTGCCTTATTTTTGTAAAAAAAAAGACATACTCCCGACGTTTCGATTACTTTTCAGTAACTGTCATCACAAGCATACAAGATGTGAATGTTTCATGTGAATAGTTTCATCCAAATGAATAAAACTCGCAAAAGTCTTAGATCTCATTAAATTAATATTTTTTTTTAATTTTAAAAGATATGCAAGAAATACATACTTCAAGTACTATGTTGATCCATATTTTTGGTATTACCATTAACTATGACGTGAAGAGTTATTACTTTTTCACTTAAGCATTTCTTTTTTTTTTCAAACTTTTTTATTATATTTAAAAAACACATACTATTTTGTATCGAATTACTTTTCTTTGTGCTCTTCATTAAGCAGATAAATAATTCTAAACCACGATTTAATGCTAATTGAATCGGTCTCTATAATAATATTTCATTCTTAATGATCTGTGTTTGATCAATAAATCATAATTATCTCGATTTGGCTCTATGCCTATAACATGCCGTATATTGTAATAAAATAATTAAATTACAATTAACATGTATTACAAAACTTATTCTGATGAAATTAAATACATATTGTTTACATAGTTTAGTGTATTGTATAATTATTACACTGCGATAATTTTTTTTACTAAGATAATAAAAAATAATGGTTTTAAGAATACTAAACACGCACAGTTGCATCTCGTTGTCAGGGTTACTGTAAGTTATTAGAAAGGTTTTTTTTAGGGAGTAAGGTGGCAAACAAGGCCTCTAGCCACGTGATGGGCTGTAGGCATCTTCGCTCATGGACATCCACAATATAAGAGATGCTGCGGATGCGTCGTCGACCTTGGTTTTGAGGAAGTGGTGTGGAAATAAGGAAATGGTAGGAAAGAGTTCGAATAGGGAAAACGCAACCGGCTCTCTCACTTATCGGACGAATGCAGCCATTAAAGTCTACTTTACGCCGATCTTCGGTGAAAGAGTGGTACGTTTCCGGTCGACCCAGCCCATATTCGAGCTGTAGTAACTAGCCACATCTAGGATCTACCACCTGCACCGTTGAGGTCATGTAAGAAGGTATAATCTAAATATGCATAAATTCATTTCGATGATAAAATTTTATTTTAAAATTGTTCTGAACAGAAACAAAACTGTATTTAATTTTTCAAATACAATTCATTTAAACGTTTTACTGATCTTTACTTCGATCTTGGTGATGAGGCAAGATGACACGTCCACTTTGAAGTGTCTTCTTTAATTAGGGTACGGCGATAGCAATCGAAAAAGTTGCTACAAAATTCGATGGCTTAAGATGTTGAAAACCCATTTTATTTTGCAATTAGTTGAAACAAAGTAATTAATAACAATTAAATAAAACGAAATAAATAATAGAACATATGTAATATGTTTTGCTACAGCTAGAAAACATTATAATGTTTAATTATTTACGAAGATAAAATTAATCCCATGCTAATAATGTAAACTTTATGCATACTTTAATCAGACGCTTTATAACCTTTTTTTCGCAGGGAAACTCTTTTTACGAGCCGTCCAATCGGTCTTGGTGGGACCGTAAGGGATGTGTGAGACTCGGCCAGGGCAGGCTCCTACTCACTAAAACCACTGCGAAAGCCCTCGGCCGCTATGTCGGTGTATCCCGGATCTGTCAGCAACAGGTCACATCAGCGACTGGCCGGTCCTCGCAAAGACCGGGCTTACTCCCTAGGAGAAAGGGGGCAATCCTGGCAATTAGGATCGCCTCGACGACGCCGGGCTTTCGCTGGAGCCGGGTTACTAGTCCGACCCCAGCCCGGAGTGCAGGGGTGCTATTGGAGGAGGCGTTGATATACTCTCGAGCATCTTCTCCGCGACACTCGAAAGCGACAAGTCCACTCAGCCGAGAACCGCCACAAGGTTTTGGCGCTGCGCAGCCCATTTCGGGCACACCTCGAGGTTGTGCTGGGCCGAGTCCACCGCAGCACCGCACTCATGGCAGTCTACTCCCGGCTCCCTCCTGGCCGTCCGACACAAGTAGTCACCGAAGCACCCGTGCCGGTGAAAACCTGCGTCAGACGGTAAGTGAGGGGTTTGCGTCTCCGCCTCATCGAACGCTCTAGGGCCGGGCGAAGCGATGCCGTTGTACGTTTACGTACCGGCTTCGCCAGGTCCTCCCCCACTGCCGCATAAGTCACTCTTCCCCCTGCCGGTGAACTGCTCGGATCTCCTCCAACGAAGGGTTCTCGCCGAGAGCCCGCCTACCCGAGACGTAGGAGAACATCTCGGCGCGAACCGACGCCACGAGAACCCAAGGCGGATCGCCAGCAAGGGCAGTCGCTGCGGCCCAGGAGACCGTACGATACCCCCTAACCACCCTCACCGCAGGAGCCCTTTGCGCCGAGCGCAGTAGGGCTTTTATCCCGCGGCTCATTGGGCAGTCAGCCCAAATGGGAGCACCGTACGTGGCTATACTCCAACAGACCCCAGAGTAGAGCCACCTACAAGTTGCGTTGGGTCCTCCGAGATTCGGGAGGAATTTGCCCAGCGCACCTGCCGTCCTCATGACCTTTGGCCCCAGTTCCCTGAAGTGAGGCACGAAGGTCCACCCTCCGTCAAGGGTGAGCCCCAAATATTTCATGGTGTGACTCACCCTGACCCTCCCTCCTCCTATGAGGAGGGTGGCACCCGGCGGGGGTCCTTTCCTCCCAGTCCCGCGGAAGAGGAGGGCTTCGGTCTTGTCTATTATGACCCGAAGCCCCAACCTCTCTTTGCAGCTGATCACGAGATCAGATCCGACCTCGGCCAGCCGCGCCGCCTCCTTGTAATTTCGTCCCCGGGATGAGACGAGGGTGTCATCTGCATAGCAAATGACACCCATCCCGGGGAGGAGACGACTCCGCAGAACCCAGTCGTAGCCGACGTTCCACAGGACCGGTCCCAGGACCGAACCCTGTGGCACGCCGTTTCCGACTGTCAACCACTCTATAGATCTCCTCCGGTTCTCGACTGCCACCCTCCTCTGGGAGAGGTAGTCGCTTATCAGCCTCCTCAGATACTGGGGCACTCCGAAATGTTCGAGTGCCACCTGTATCGCGCTGTGTGGGAGGCCTTTGAAGGTGTTTGCGATGTCCAAGAACACCGCAACCACTACCTCTCCTCTGCGTTCCGCCTCTTCCGTCATCGCCCTCAGGCGCTTGAGGGCATCGACGGTCGTCCAGTGGGCTCGGAACCTGAACAGGAACTCTGAAAGACCCGGGCCCGAGCCTTCCTCCAGGTAATGAGATCTAAGACTTTCGCGAGTTTTATACATTTAAATGAAACTAATATTTTCGGATTATACTACGCGACTTTATTTTTTGTTCAAAACTACATATTTCCGACGTTTTGGCTACTTTACAGCGACCGTGATCACGGGCAGACGAGATGTGAGTGTCTGTCTGTTGGTCTTGTTATTTATCATCTACCGCCATCGATTTCTTAATTTTCTGGCGTACCGCTCTGGATGCCGGCAGAATGCGCTCACGGTGTCTCGAGGTCCTGCGGTGTGGTCACGGACATGGGATTTT
>JAAAKD020000486.1:3975148-4009396 GCA_010014825.2 Danaus melanippus
TTTGTATACACCCGCTTGTTGCAAAGGAATGCTACTCTTGATTGGTCTCAAGAATTGGCTCACTTTCTTGTGTGGTTTGTAAATAGTCTTGATTGAAACCTTCTTCAAGATGTTGCCTATTCTGTCAATAACTCCCTTCACATATGGCAGTATCGCAGGTTGTCGCTCAACAGTGGGTGGCTTCAAGTGGTTCTTGCTCCTCCTCCAGGTGCCGATCGAGACGGGTGGCTATTATTCTCTCCAGGGCCTTCCCCGCCTCGTTCAGCACAACCACCGGTCGAACCGCCGAAGCCGAGTCCGGTGGCCGGTTGCCTTTGGGAAGAAGGCAAAGCCGGCCTTCCTTCCAGGCCCTCAGGAACTGCCCAGACCTCAGAGAAAGGTCGAACAGCTCCCTGAGGGCTTCCCTGAGGTGTACCAGGGAGAGAGCCAGAACTCTCCCGTGCACCCCGTCCGGACCCGGTGCGCTCTTCTCACTCTAGAGGCGAGCCAGAATCGCCTCCATTTCAGACTCCGTGACGGTGGGCGGAACGCGGTCGCCCTCTTCCAGCGTCGGCCGGGCCATTCCGGGGGGAGCGTCGGGGAACAGTTCCCCGACGATCCCCCTCAGTACAGCCGGCTGGAGCACCTCCGTGATGAGGGCCGACTGGGCGCAGAGTTTCTTCCGTACTCACTTGTACAGTCGGCCCCGAGGGTCTCGATCGAGACCCTCGGGGCCAGCTCCAGCCAGGCTGCCTCCTTGGCCCGGCAGATGACCTGCTGCAGCATTAACTTCTTCGCCACGTAGATCCTGTACAGCCGGCCATCTCGCTCTTCGTCCTGGGTACGACGTCGCCTGCTCCGGGTGTATGCCCTCCTGGCCTCGTTGCAGGCGACGCGGAGGTCGGAGATATTTTCCGACCACCAGTACACCACTCCCCGCGGAGGGGGACGTCCTACTGGGGGCATCGCCGCTCTGCAGACGTTTTGGAGTATGAGGGGACTTATGTATGGGGACGAGTGTATTTGGCAGAAGATGATTTATTACTGCCTAATCAACGCAACGATCTTAATATTTATACAAGATCTGAATTACATACTACTTATTACACTACACCTCGGGGGGTGAATTGAAAAAAAAATATGTTTTGATATAATTTTTTTTTAGGAATAGATACATAATAATTGAATTTAGGTTTTAAATGGTTTAGTTCTATTTTTATGGATAATATAAGGCTTATTACACTTCAAAATTTTTACATTCACTCCTAAATCTTCTAAGACTACAAATGGTCCAACCCACTGTATATCCAGCTTATTTGCCGTTTCATTTTTAATTATAATTAATTGACCATTTGTATATGTTACATTATTTGTATATTTATCATAATTGCACTTACGATTTTGTTTGCTTAAAATTAAATTTTCACGAGCATCCTGCTGCGCCACTTGTAACTTAAACTTAAGATCTAAAGCATAATTATCTGAGTTATATAATGGTTCAATATATTGACTTACTCTACAAGGTATTACACTAGGTCTACAAAAAACTAGCTCGAATGGTGTATATTTCGTTTCTGTATGAACAGTATTAATAAAACTAAAACACCAAAAAGATAACCATTGACTCCAGGTGTCTTTCTGACCATCACACTGAATGCGTAAGAAAGCACCTAAATATTTATGCGAATTTTCAAGTGCACTGATAGATTGGTGGTGATGGGCTGTAGAAGTAAATTTTTGTATATTTAAAATTTTACATACCTGTTCCATTACAGTAGATACGAACTCTGTTCCACGATCCGTAGCTCTTGTGTTTGGTATCCCGAACCTTAATATAAAATTATTACTAATGCTTTTGCTATACTTACCGTGTCTTTATTTTTTAGAGGATAGGCCTCTACGAACTTAGTCAATTCACATTGAAGTGTTAAAATGTAGCAATTGTCTTCAATGTCCTTATGCAAAGTTCCAACGACGTCAAGACAGATCTTTTCAAAAGCATGTGAAGCCGTTGTAGTTATGTCCATGAGCGCCTTGACATACCTACAATGTTTTATTTTTTGACATTGAACGCACTTGCTAACAAATGTTTTAACATCCTTATCCAAGCCTGGCCAGTAAAATTTTCTTTTAATATTATTGGTCATTCTACGCACACCTGCACGACCTGCGGTGGGTAGTAAATGAAAATAATGTAATATGTATTTTCTTTCTTCCTCATCATATATTCTTTTAACTCCTCTTAAAACATAAATACGTGGACCACTCCAGTCCATATGTTCTTTTATTTCTTTTAACATTTCTTTTATGAAATTTTTAATTTCATTATTCTTTACTATGAATAGTTCATTTACTTTTCTAGTTTTACAAAATTCTCCTAACTTAGTCACAAATTTGGCTCGCGTAAATTGTGCCTTAAAGTTACGATTAATATATAATATTTTTCTACGTAGACTATAAATGAAACATTCTTTTTCTTCGTGTAAATTATCACTATTTTTCATTTTATTTAACTCTTCATTATTAATAAAAGTCATTTCTACTGAGTCATTTGGTATCTTTAGTACCTCAACTACTAATGGTTGAACAGGCCACGATTCGTTAGGTTTACTAATTTTAGATGTATTATCCTGCTCTACTTTATTTTGTAAACGTCTCTTTTGACCTCTAGTCATAACTAACAATATTTCTTCGTTTATTTGTTTTAAAGTTTCCGATGTTATGCTAATTCTAGACAAAGCGTCCGCTACGCTATTATCCTTACCTTTTACATATATAATTTTAAAATCGTATTCTTCTAGTGCTTACTTTAACTTAAGAAGTCTACTTGAGGGGTCTTTCATTGAGAATAGATATAATAAATGATATAATAAATAGTCTATGGTCTGTCATAATCATAAAAGATCTACCGTATACATATGGTCTACAGTATTTTACTGCCCACACTATAGCAAGTAACTCTTTTTGAATAGTGGGGTAGTTTGTTTCGGCTTTATTAAGAGGTCTGCTTGCAAAAGCTACCGGTTTCATATTTTGATTACATAAAACAGCGCCAATAGCTGTACCTGAAGCGTCAGTTTGAATGACGAATTCGTTATTTTCTGAAAAATCGGGAAGTTCTAATACCGGGGGCCTTAAAAAAGTCCGTTTTAATGTGTCAAAACTTTTTTGACACTCTTCAGTCCAAACAAATCGTTCATATTTCCTCGTTAATTTATTTAAGGGATATGTCATTTCGGCAAAATTTTTGATAAATTTTCGATAATAATTACAAAATGCTACGAACCTTTTAACTTCGTCAGTATTAGTAGGTATGGGATATTTTAGTAAGATATCGATTTTTGCAGGATCGGGTAAGACTCCATCTTTTGAAACTAAATGTCCTAAATATAGAATTTCGTTCTTCAAAAAATTACATTTCTTGGGATTTAATTTTAAATTAACTTTTCTTAACCTTTCCATAACGTCAATCAAATTTTTATTATGTACGCTCAAATTTCTTCCAAATACAACTAAATCATCTAAATAAACAAAACACTTATCAAATGTTAACCCTGACATTGCAACGGACATGGCTCTGCTAAAAGCGCTAGGACTAGTCTTAAGACCCATCGGTAATCTTTTCATTTGGTATTGACCAGTGTTTGTTGTAAAAGCTGTGTATTCCCTACCACGTTTATCTAACTCTACCTGATAGTAACTTTGATTAAGATCTAAGTGTGAGAAATAGATAGAACCACAGGGAGAGTCTAATATTTTATTTATGTTTGGCAAAGGAAACTTATCGTCCACGATGCAGTCATTAAGCTTCCGATAGTAGATAACAAGTCTCCACTTTTTATCACTATCACTTTTTTTCGGTACTAACAAAATTGGACTTGACCACTCGCTCTTAGCTTCTTCTATAATGTCATTCTTAAGCATTTCTGTAATATGATTATTAACTTCATTTTTTAAAGAATGGGGTAATCTAAATTGCTTAACCTATACCGGACTCGTATTTGGTTTTAAAATTATTGATTGTTGATAAATATTGGTAGTATTTAATTTATCGTCGGGCAAAAAGAAAACATCTGAATATTTCGCACATATATCCTGAATAGATTTGCGCTCCTCTGTATTAAGATGATTTAAATTTAAAATGTTTAATAAAGCTTTAACCCTACTTAAGTCATTAGCAGTTGACCTAAAGTCGCATAACTCATAATCTTGAATCGAATATATTTCCGGTTGAAACATTGGCCAAGTAACATCATCTTCTTATTCTTCTTCTACATGGCAATTTTCCCAGCTTTAGCCAGGGTCTGCCTTACATGTTGTGAATAGTTTTGGCTAATTGTTTTTACGACCGGCCCGCCTGCCTGACATCAACCCTCTTTTTTTGGGAATACATTAATTAGTGATGTCTAAATACTCTTAGAAAGTACATATGACTCGGAAAAATCACATTGGTACTTGCCGGGATTCGAACCCGCGCCCTCATGCATGAGAGGCGGGCCCTTTAACCACTAGGCCACCACTCACTATTAACAAGGCCAAGTAACATCATGTTCATCGGTATTTAAAATTTTAACAAGTAATCTGTTATTTCGTATTCTACTGATACAACCTGCAAGGAAAACATTATCAGCTAATTGCTGACTGTGGATAACACAGTCATTTTCCGAATCATTATCCAAAAGTAAGTAATGAAATTATTCACAACGCCCAGGTATAAGTAAACTTTCATTAGAATAATTCAACGAATCATAAAGTGGTAAGGAATATTCCATTCCATATTTATTTAAGGTAATGGAATTGTTTTCAAAGTTGATATTTGACACGTAGCGACACAGAAAATCTAAACCTAAAATACCGTCAGCCTTTAAAGGTAAGTTATTGAAAACATGTAGCCTTATTTTAAAGTGAACATGAAACTGTTGATCACGATGAAATAAGAAGACATCAGTGTAACCTATGGACTGAATTTTACCTCCAATACCATTTATGATAGTTTCGTCTCTAATTACTTCACTGTTACTGGGTAACGCCTGTTTCTTTATTACGGATAATGATGCTCCTGTATCTACCAACCAAAAATATTTTCTATTGTTAATAAAAAACGATAAATATTCAGCTTTGCCATTTAATGCCAAAATGTTATGTTTCAACTCGAAAAAACTGCATTTCACTATTATTATCTGTGTTTACGGGTTGATCTTGTGAATGTTCTTCTGAATAAAACAATCTGTTTCTATTGCCACTATCACGAGATATCGAACTCGATCGATTCTCGTTCCAACCTTGTCCGCGGTTCACTTTATGAAAAGGAGGTCTACTATGATAAAATGTTTGGCCGCGTAGATTTTTATTAAAATTTCTTCGATTATTAAAATAACTGGAATTATTTGGCTTACCAGCTTTATTTTGTAGGAATTTTGTAGGAATTGAAATGAGAACGTGACTTACCTCTTCCACGAGTGGAGAAATGCATGACATCCTCACTTAGTGATGAAGATGCAGCTGACAGCTCTTCATCTTTCGCAGCTTGAATCGCCTCGTAGGTGTTTGTAGTTGCGTGCCGCAATTAACGTACTCAGTCTTGAATTTCTTAAACCGTCAGAAAAACTTTGTATTGCGAATCGCTCATTATAAGGTTTTAAAATTTCGTTTTTTTCAGCGTCGCCGTCTGCCTGAGCTATCGTTAAATCTGCAAATAAGTTCTCTATCTCGGTTCCAAACTATTCTATAGTGCGATATCCTTGGGATACAGTTTGAAGCCGGTATTGTATTGCTGTAGGACTTTTCTTTACCAATAATTTGTTTTTTAAATCTTTAATTAAATCTTTTGTAGAACTGTATTCGGGTAACATTTGTAATTTAGCATTCTGTGACAGCCTACTTTTTAAATCAAATGTAATAAGTAATTTTTGACCTGACAATGACAGCATATCCGAATACATTTCTATAGAGTCAATTATACCTTTAATGCTGTTTTAATTATTATTCATAACAGGAATTAAATTACATGCTGTTTTCACATCGAACTCCATTTTTAGTTCAGGATTTGAACACGTTTCGCTAGAATCACTGTCACTACTGCTCATATGACATGTAGGCCTAGAACATAAATTTATAATTTGTGAGTAGTATGACTTTATTTCATCGCTTATTGAAGTTATGAATGTAAGAGACTTAGGCTTTATTTCCTTAGAAGTAATATATTGGATTATATTCGAACTCTTCCCAAATAATTTCTCAGTTTCCGCTAACTTATTTTTTATAACATTACCTTGATATCTTAGCTTTCCCTTCTTAATTAAATATTTTCTTATCAATTTAAGTTCATATAAACATTTAACTAATTCATCTTCCATTCCATTCAAACAACATATTAATAAAAAAAATACATGCCAAATATATTAACTCACTTACAAGTAGTTACCACGGTACGCTAAGACCTGATGCATTGCAAAATGAAACTCTTTGTTTACATGATACATACTTAATCGATTAAATAATAATAATAGGATACATTTATTTTACTAGATTCTACACTCATTCGTTAAAAAAAAAACCTTAAAGATTATAAATAGTCATTTTAACAGTTCAAAGTTTATTTCTGAAATTTTATTGGATCACTTTACAAAACACTGACGCACTTTTTATTAATATTAAATATAAACACCTGGTTTTCACGCACTTTCTTCGTAATTCTAATGCCGTCACTTCCCTACTGGTTGGCTATGTTTCTTGCGTGGGTGAATGACCGTCTTAAGTTATTTTGCGTGATCTCATTCGATACCCAATTTCTATGGCATTTTTTTTACTGTTTATAAATAAAGTACAGTGCTGCAATGCCCAGTAGCACACAAATAACCAATAAAACTATGCTGATTGTAGACAGATGCATTCGTATTTCTTCAACTTGTGCCTGGTTCGAGCCTGCGGCGTTTTGATTTACCAATACTGTTTCTTTCTCGAGACTGGATCGGCACATGGTTAGATTTTTGTTTTTATTGTTTTGAGTAAAAAGTAACGAATAATAAACTTAAATTGCTACATATTCCTTTATTTTCAACTTTTATTCAATTCTTCAACTCATCGTCCGATTTTGGAGCTGCAACACTACACTGCGATCAAATTCGCGACGTGCGCCCCAAATATGGCAAGGGTCGCCATGAGGGGACTTATGTTTTTGAAACGAGTGTATTTGGTAGAAGATGATTTATTACTGCCTAATCAACGCAACGATCTTAATATTTATACAACATCTAACTTACATACTACTTATTACACTACGAGGGTCAAACTGAAAGTTCTTAGAAAATTAAAAACTGATTACATTAGTCAGATATTAGTTTTATTATATCTTTTCAAAATATTGTCCATTCACGTCGATACATCGCTGCATGCGATGGAACCACTGGGAAAAGCACTTTGCCCACTCGTCCTTACGGGTCTCTTCAATAGCATCGCGATACGCAGCCACCGCTTCTTCAGCATTCATAAACCGCATTCCTTTAAGTTTCTCTTTAAATTTTGGAAATAAATAAAAATCACAAGGTGCAAGGTCGGGGCCATACGGCGGGTGACCCAGTAATTCAACGTTTGATGACACCAAATAGTCGATCGTTCGCTTGGCGGTGTGCGACGAGGCGTCGTCGTGGTAAAGGAGGATCCTACTACGAGGTCGTTTTTCTCGAACTTTTTCCAAGACAAGTGGCAAACAATTGGTAGTGTACCATTCCGCAGACACTGTTTTTTGATCCTCTAACACAATTGTTGCGAAATGACCTATCCTTCCAAAGAACGAGGCCACCAATTTTTTTCCCGCACTTCGTTCTCTCTTCACTTTAGTTGGCAATTCCTCGAAAGGATACACCCACTGAGCAGATTGTCTTTTGGTTTCAGGATCATAACAGTAAATCCAGCTTTCGTCACCTGTTAGTATGTCGAACACAGCATTTGAGTCACCTCCATTAAATCTTTCAATCATTTTACGGCACCAATCCACATGATGGAGTTTTTGAGCCTCAGTCAAATTATGAGGTATCCACCGGGCGCAAAGCTTCCTGACCGCTAAATGTTCGTGGAGGATTTTGTGCACTTGACTCATAGCGATGCCTAGGCTTGTCCGAATCTGCTGATAGGTCACTCTTTTGTCAGTCTCTATCATACGCCGCACAACACAGATGTTATCTTCAGTCGTCGCCGTAGAAGGCCGTACCTCACGTAAATCATCATTGAGATTAGTGCGCCCACGTTTAAACTCATTAAACCAGTTGTAAACAGTCGCACGAGATGGGGCCTCATCGTGAAAGGCCAATCGTAGTCTATCATAACTTTCTTGTTGACTTAAATAACATCTAAAATCATAAAAAATCATTGCACGAAAATTTTCTCGTGTTAAATTCATGTTTACGTGACACAGACAATTTTCAATTTGCCGCCAAATCGTAAAACAAATGACAAATATATGAAATATATACTCAGCAATATTGGTAAAGAGTTCTATTTTCAAATTTTAGAATTATTTTTTTATTATATTGTTTATAAGTGGCCAGTTCTAAGAACTTTCAGTTTGACCCTCGTACAAGTACGTCTCCAAAGCGACTAGCCCCCTCATCCACCCCCAACTCCGCACTCTCCGGAAGACTCCAGCAGCCGACAACGCCCGCGTCCTCAGCCGGTTCCCGGTTGAGCTTTGATAGTGCCCAACGCGGGAACCGACTACTCTCCCGGGGCGACGAGGAATTCGACGCTGGACTCCGGCGACCGGCAGGAGTGGAAAACACCTCGAACCGTATATAGCTGTGGTCCGAGAGCGTCTCCACCTTTGCCTCAACCCTCCAGCCCTCCACTCTGCATACGATAGTCGGAGTGGCAAACGAGACGTCCACCACTGAACCTCCCGACCGTCGCACGCACGTCTGGACTGTCCCTGTGTTGAGAAGGGACAGTCCGGCAGTCAGCGCCCACGCCTCCAGCTCCCTCTCTTTCGGTGTGTGCGGAGGTTTCCCCATGCCGTGGACTTGGCGTTGAGGTCCCCCATCACAAACACCTGGAGAGGCGCTAACTGGCCCGAGAGAGTCGAGAAATCTCTCGAAGGCCGGTAGGTCGCGGTTCGGGGAGAAGTATACCCCGACTATGGCAATCTCCCCCCGAACCGCCGCCACATACCCGTGGCCCCTCGCTCTCACTGCGAGGGGGTGCTCGGCGCCCGGCCGCGTGACATTCGCTACGGAGCCGTCCGTGTCTCCTGCCCAATGAGGTTGGGCAGGGACATAGTACAGCTCCGATATGACCGCCACGTCCACGGCCCACTCCACCAATGACTGCAGGAAGAGATCCTGAGCCCCGGCGCAGTGGTTGCCGTTGGCCTGCAGGAACCTGAGATGTCCGGCCATTATTCGGACTTCTCAGCTCCTGACGCCTGTCTCGAAACCCCCGCCCTTTTTGACTAGGCCGGGAGTTTCCCACGGGTGGATGGGGGATGGCACGAATGGCCCCCCATCACGTGATCCGCCGGCTTGCTCGCGTCCGCGCACACAGCGCAGCGCGGTGACGCGGAGCACTGGGCGGTTTTGTGGTCCTCCTTGCCGCAGCGGTAGCGCAGGCCGCTGCGGTCTCTTGGACTGGGGCACGCGGCCGCAACGTGCCCCATTCCCAAACACTTGAAGCAGTGCTTGGGTCGTGCCTTCATGTACGAGAGCCGCACCTGGCCCTACCCCACCATTATATTGCCCAGCTGCAGCAGTTTTTTGGCCGCCACAGCCAGCAACTCAAGCAAGACAGAGCCTGTGCTTCGAAGCCCAGGTCACACGTTGCGTACCCTAACCTGGACCTCGGTGTAGCCCCCCTCCTGCCCGACCGCGGCTACTAGTTGGTCCGCGGTCGTGACGTCCTTGAGGACCGTGACTCTCAGGTCTGTGAATTTCACGGGCCTCGACACCTCCACCTCCCCTGCCAGTGCGGATTTCAGCCTCGCGGCCAAAACATCGGCTCTGTCCGCACTGGCTGAGCCGGGCACCTTAATGATACGGGCCCCTGTTGCCGTAGCACGAATTTTCAGGGGCCCGATGCCCAGCTCCTTCCTATCAATCTCCCTCGGCCCTGAGGAGAACGGAAAGTAAGACGCCCCTTTTGCCACTGCCTCAGGCCGTAACTTAATCATTACGGCCTGTGAGCGTGGGAGCGCCACTTTTTTGGGGCCCTCTTTTGGGCCCGCCTTTTTCTGCTGCGGCATCGGTGACTTTGGCACCGGTACCACCTCCTTTTCTTGTGGGCCGCCTGGCGAATCGCCTTCTTGGCGGCCACTGCGGTGGCTGACTTGTATCTCGCCAATGAGGGGCGGGTGACCTTTTCGACCGGCAGCCGGGACTCGAGTGCGGCCAACCGCCCATCAACCAGGTTGCCCACCAACCTGGCGATGTTGGCCTCCAGCACTTAAAGTTGGTCTCAGCCGATCGGACCCTCAGACGCCGCCTTTGCTGTCTCTGCACTCTCCCTTCTCATCTCCTCAAATTGGAGGCGGTGAGCACGCACCTCTTCCTTTAGCCCAACGTTCTCTCTCTGGACCCGACCAATGTCGGCTCGGAGACGGCGGGTCTCCTCCGCTTCAGTGCACGTCACTAGCACCTCTAACGCTTCCCTTACGACGGCGGAGGCCTTCATAATTCTGGAAGAGTACCCCCCCTTGAGGTTGGTACTCTTACCCACCAGATCCTTAATCAGGTTGAGGCTCTTCTCCGCCTCACCCATGATTGCCTCCGCCCCCATGTCCCCAGCTCCAGCGCCTCCTCCCTCCCTTACCTTCTTCTTCCCCCCGTCTTTCTCCCTTGCCAGTTTCCTCTCCATACAGAAGTCGAATCTGGCCTCCGACTCCTCTTCATCCCTCTCCCTTAAAAGTTTCCGGGCCCTGGTCAAGGCGCGACCGCGGCCTCGCCGTCCCACCGGGTTCGGCACCCGAAAGCCCCCACCCCCAGTCTCGGTGTCGGAGCCAGACACCTCCGAAAAGAGGCGCTTGGCTCCCTTCTCCGACCCAGGACGCGAAGACATTGACTCGTCCACAAAACAACTCCCCACAGACGAATCCCCCGGTATTTCCCCCCGGGAACCCCCTTCCCCATCATACTCCTTATCTTCCATCCTAAACCCACCCCAAACAGCAAAACCAACGACTAACAACGAAAGAAAGAGCGATGAAACGAATGTACGCTTTATAACCTTAAGCTATTCGTAGTTATTTTAAATTGTTTTTATAAGTAAGCATTAATTATTAAGAATTAAACCGTTTTCTTAAAAATATTGTGATTTAAACAACATACCGGTTTTTGGTTGCGGTAAAATTTAGAAAATCTATTTCGAAATAGTTGTTATTATTTTTCATTTCATATTATAAAAAAATATAAGTGAATTATCGATACTAAAATTGTCTCATCCAACTAATTTTAATTTATTTATATTTTAATTTATATATCAAATTTCATTTACATCCGTTATGTTTAGAGTACTTAATCCTTTACAATACTTAATCCAATACAAACTTACTTATGTCAACAATTTTTATCGACGGGGTTACATAAAAAAATTAACACTGGTTTTAATTATTGCTATCGAAATTGAGTGTGATAAGAAATTCCACAAAATCCATAATATATATTCACGTGTATTTTTGTGTTAGATCTTATTTTTATATTGAGCTTATACAGTAATTGAAATTATATTCAAATAGAAAATGTAGAATATAAAATTCATCCACTTGACAGGGCCAATCGGTGTATTTCTATTGGATATTTATTCAAAACATTTTTTTGTTCTATATATTTTATTTTACTTTTAATAAAAATATGTTATTGTCCTTCCTGATTAAATATATTATTATTTACAGCAACCTAATAACTTTTAAATAAGAAGCTTTTTTACGTTACGTAAGACTTCAAACTTTGGTAAAGCAAGGTAGTTTATGCAAATAAGTGCCAATTCAGAATATAGTTTTCTTAGATGGCCAAATTTTGAATAGTGTTGTTTAAATTCACTACAACTTTTAAAGTTTGTGTAACTTAAGGTTCTAAAATATTTCAGATGCGTTGTATACAAAAAAAAGGAAATAAAATGAAAGGCTGCCAGAAAGTATGTTCATGAAATTCATATCCTTGGCTCCAGGCTATGGCCAATGAATTTTTCTGCAAGATACAGTAAATAAAACTAAAAAATGTCCTTCCTTTATATAAGTTTATTGTATTGCTTTCATTTAATGACGATGACGATGACGGATTAGTTATTATTATTTATTGTAGCCTATAATATGGGAATCACATTAGAGGTTTTGTTAAAAATAACTATAAAAATTATTTAATTGTCAGTGTCAATGCCATATGGCGACTTCTTATGCTTAAAACATAATCTTGAAGAAGACATTCAATTTATTGATCTTAAATTGTGTAATTTTGTAACTTGCTTAAAACATGGTCGACTTTGTGATGTCATTCACAATTTAATATTGGGGCACAACCAATATTTTGAAATAATTAACTTTAATATACTCTTACAATGTATGCATGAAACAAAAAGAATCGCAGAGGATACCCAAAAAATAAAGTTATGTATGGTGATCTATATTTATTTTTAATGCTAACTTAAAAAATAGGTATCAAAAGAAAGGATTTACTACAGTTACAAAAACTTGTATGTTAAAATAACATTTTAACATACATAGTCAGTTACATATTCAGTTTGTAGAAAGGACAAATTTAAGGACGATGTCCACCCCATTCATCCTTAGAATGTGCAATTTGCAAAATATAGTCAGGGTATTATAAAATGAAAAAGCTGTCAATTATATTAGTTTGGGCTTGCGAAGTACCCAAATCGAGGTAGCATCCTTTAAGGCCTTAGGGTTGTTGTTATTTACAACTGATCAAGCATACGTGAAATAAGTACTATAAAATCAGTAGCATATTAACTTATGTAAGAACTTGATTGTTTTTAATAAACCGGCAAACACATGACTTTTTAAAGTTCTTGGTTAATTTTATTGTAAGGAGTTAATCTTACTTTAGGAATATCTAATTTTTATTCGAATTGTCATTACGTATCTCATGTCATTAATCTATAGTCATGTCATTTAAATCTATTTTTGTAGACTAAATAACTCTGGGTAATTGTATGAATTGTATTCCTAATGAAACAATGAAATTTAGTTAGTAAATGGTATGATCATAGTAGATAGGTATTTTAAATATGTATATGTACATTTTACGTGAGAATGTAAAAACATTTGTAGTTGAACATATACTCCTTTTTATTCACTTAGTCTTTATTCCTTCAACTGAGTCATATTCTTTCAAGCAATATCAGGATTTTTTTTTATATCAAAAGTGGCAAACGAGCTGACGGCCTACTTAATGGAAGGTAGTCGTCGCCCACGGACATTTTCTGACTTGATCTGACAACTTGACTGTTGAAGAGGGAGAAGATATAGTGGAAAGGGCAAACATTTCTCTCACACATTGGATGCGAAAAACAGCTATTAGAGACTACTTCACGCCCGTCCTCTATGAGAGGGCGGTACTTCCCCTGTCGAGCCAGCCCATGTTCGAGCTGTAATAATTTGACCACAGCTCGGCTCTACCGCCTTTTACTAACATTACATTAATCTAGAAAGTAACGAGTCTCGTTTAACGAAATACAAAAAAAAAATAGTCAAAGTATTCGGGTCAACAATTATAAAGCGTGCATATTTAGCCTGCAATTTTCAAAGGTTTTCTCGTAGTTTCTTTAATTATAAAAACTAAATATCACAGGAATTATATTACAATTTAGTAAGAGGAAAAGTTTAATAACCACATACCAGAGTTAAAACGCAATGAAAAGATAGCGTTTAAATGCTTTTTTTTCAACTTAATTATGTTACGTTAAAACCGTTCATTTAAACATTTTACCTCTTTTACTACATGATACTGGTGGCTGCATTTAACTTTAATGAATGTAAAAACGATGTTTTATATATTGATGTAGTAGTAAATTCGTTTAATCTAATTGTATTTGACATTATTATTTTTTTTTTATAATTCCATATAGTAGAAGTAAAATTTTTATATAGAATTTTATTTCTTATATATCTAAAGCACTTCTTAAGCAATAAAATCTCCAATGCCTAATAAAAATTACATTTTCGTCGCTTTAGCATCGTGCTAACTTGTAATATATAACAATGAAAAAGGCCACCTTTCGTGCCCTGCAATTGAGTGATCGCGTGCATTATTCACTAGCCCTTTGACCTTAGTCCGATATCAGATACGCTTGACTGATTGCCTTACGTAGGCTATGAAGACACTTTAATGACCCATTAGTGCGATGCAATCTTAAAGTATAAGATTGTCTTTATAAATACATAAAAATAATAATATTTTAATAAATATCTTTATTTATTTTTAGTTAAATATGTCAACAAATCGCCATAAGAGTTTCTCCTGAATTAACTTTAACTGTGTATTAAAACTAACATATTTATAAAAGCTCTGAGTTACTATTGCAAATTACACGTGGTATTGCAATATCGCTGCAGCAATTGTACTTTGTATTTATGACGGCTTTAAAGCCACAAATTGAATTGTCGGGACGCCATATGTCATGTCGGCGACGGCACTCGTTGACTAATTTGTTGCAACTAATGTCAGATATTTCATAGAGTTTTTAGGCGTTTTTTCATGTTAGAGTCATTTAAGAGTTAAAAAGCTATCAGTAAACGTTTATCCTCAAGTTCTTATATTAGAAATGATATTTTATGTGAATTAGCTTATACGTTAAATTTGTGTCAAGAAGATTCAAAATTTTTTGGCTAAAATCGTAATATTCAGAAAATGCTACAAAATCAATACTATTTTGTTGAATAATTCGAAGCAGAACAAATAAGCAAGTGTATTTTGTTTTTTGATTTTTCAGCTAACGTATATTAGAACAAGCTTAAAAAACCCTAAACATTGTCACTAACTTTAAATATTTTTAAAGAAGGCAAACCACTCGTTTATTTATTAATTTCATTAAACATAAAAATATTAAATTCGCTCTTAAATTAAAGGAGGTAAGAAATGTATTTTTATGAAAATATATTTTTAAAGTGAAATGAGTTGAAATGAGTACACACGAGCTATTTTGCCGTGAAAAGCAAGTGCGTATTATTTTATATATATATTATGTTATTTATTTTTTCATACTCTTCTTACAAATTTATATGTGATTTAGAATACAACATAATTGAACGAACTTCAAAAATAAATACATGGTATTTAATTCAAAAGAGAATCTTTTTCTGAAACTATTGATATCTAATAGTTTCAGAAAAAGATCTTGTTATATATTTGAAATTATATGATATGACTATCTAATGTCATAACCCGCGTGTATTCAATGGAGAAATGTACGATAAGATTATGAGTTAAAGAATTTCTTATTCAAAATATGATTTTTTGAAACATTTATATTAGAAAACAAAATATCAAGAAAAAAAAGTGATAGAACTGAAAGTTTTTTTCAGCTATCAGTACTTATATTTTATTGAAAAAGCTTTTAAGTTAATCTTTTAAGTCTCTAATCAAATCTCGTAAGTAAAGAAAATTGTCAAGGGAAGTTATTATTTTGAAACACTAGAATTCCATTCGTTATCGATATGAACACTTTCCTGAAGGTTGACTAGTTTTTCATAAGAAATTGTTAAGAAAATTAAAAATAATTTTTATTAATATAAATAAAGTAATAAAGTTAAATGCATTTTAAGATATTAATAGATTACTTCAGTTGCCTGTTCTTGAGTTTTGAACACCCAGAGACAAGTGCCAAACTTTTGCTCATTAATTTTACTTACATCTTTCACAGCGAAGACGACGTTCAGATAATAATTTGTAACGATTAACGCACTTAGTGAATCTCTTATATTAAAAAATGTGCTAGAATATGGTTTTTATTTAAGAATTAAATAGACGCCATATTTATTGCCAACTATACAAAACTTTTATTTTATACTAAAAATGATGAAGGTATTTGTGTGTCTTTACGCATGCGCCGAAAAGAAATGTAGTTACACAATTGCAGGATATCTTGGTTAGTACCAGTAAAATAGTAAAAACTATAGTGGTAACACAGAATGAAAAAATTGTCTGCGAGAAGGGTACAAAAGTATTTGTAATATTAGTCTTACAGCCAGTCAGAACATTCATCACTATTATCCCTGATTAGACTTTTATTGACAAAAATTTATTGTCATCTAAGGTTTTCCGAGTATACAGTTAAAAAAAAATAATTAATACTCTAACTATACTTTACTGTCCATATTCGATTGGCATATAGAAAACAGAGAGTATCCTTCCGTATCCTTTAACTTTCTTTCTACAACCTTGATCCAGTAAACAACTGCTAAACTAGTATAGATGTTACGCTCAAAGGTAGAAAACGCTCAATGAGCTGAAAAACAGCTCACATGGAGTTGTGGTCACAGGAAAAATCTATATGGCAAAGTCCGTGTTGTGGCTCTAATGAAAATGCACGCGACGCATTGAAGCAATCACAGAAAGACCAAATAGCGAAATTCGTGTTCTAGATGACATGTTATTATAAATATATATTTTTTATCATTTCCTTCATGGATTTATTACGGTGACCACAATGCTTTGTGAGCTATTTTTCCCTTCATTGAGCGTTTTCTACGTTTGAGCGTAACATTTATACGAAATTGACCATAATGTCTTCATTTGGTAATTTTAGATGTTAAATACCATTAACGGACTAGTACCAATGCATAACAAATGATAGATATATCCGCCATGTAAAAAAAGTAAGCTAGGTTGCGTAGGTTTATAAGTAGTTGTATCCATCTGGTCAATGGATTTGTTATTTATCGTTAATTTCAGAACTCCTACAAAGTTGGTGGGTTCGCAAACGATGCTATCGGTAATAAAATTAATGAAAACTATATTTATTAATAAAGGTTTTTGTTTCCATAGCAACTTTATTGGTCAGGTTTTCGTTACCTCTTTTATAAGGGGAACTATCTATGAAATTTTCTTTTTTTTTTGATATAATAATCATTTTTAGTTATTATTAGGATCGCTTTCCCCTTATTTGTACGGAGAAGAGTAAGGTCTTCACTGTAGCGAAGCTTTTTAAGGACAATCGATTCCTCACAAGAGATATTTTTATTACAGAGTTTGGTCCGGCACAAAACATAATATGACATAAGTTTTCATAATGCTGGATTGCTTTAGTTTCTTCTTTCGTTTTAGTTATTATAAAAACATTCCTCAAATTTAACATATAAATGGTAATAGTATAAATAATATAGATACATAAAATTATTCTAACTCACTGACAATTTTATACCGTTTACTTTTAATTACGGTTACTGCAAAGTAGTGGAAAAGTCGAGTACAATGTAGTGTAATAAATCCCCGAACCAAAGTTTTATTTCAAGAATATACTATTGATAACGATTTTTAATATTATTTGGTTTTCTTCAGGAAACAGTTTTTTAGATTGATAACAAATTTGGAAGTAAGTCCCTTATTCGATACTCGTTAGATAGATATGTTTTTTAATTTTTTCTTTTGGACAGGACAGAGAATTGCTTTTCCCTACAAAGTCAGGGATACGGAGGTAAGGCAAGAGGGTAAAATAAATATTATAACAGAAATCAACTTCGACCCCAATACTCAATAGAACGGTAACTATCATAAGGTACTTACTTATTTTAAGGAAGACGTCCCTTACGATACTTGGTGTTAGATATAATACAAGAGAATTACATATATTCTACCCATTGAGTGTATTGAATAAGGGTGGACGTAGATGTTTCTTGAAGAGTTACGCAAAAAAGCAAAAATATAGCTAATTTTAGATTCCTAACCACCCTTTCTATGACCAGTGTACGGTTTTCATATTATTGAAACACGTCAACTGGTGATAAATGGCTTAGACTAATAGAGCATTATTTAAGAAGATTAAGGAAATAATGCACCTGGATGGTCAAAATCTTCAAAAGAAACGATGTTGATTATCTTTATGAAATTAATATCATCATTCAATAATATAAAAAGGTTAGTGAAAATCCTTATCTTACATCCTACTGAGGATCACTAGAACTTTTCCCGACACTTAATTTTCCTTCCCGATCTAATACAAAACCACCACTAACTAATTAGTATGCAACTTTAAGTAGGTCAGAAGATCGAAAAGAGCTGGCAATTGTGCTCATTTTTGTCGGGAAAGTTTTTTGTGCGAAATCATAAAGAAACATCTATTTTGGTACTTCCAGCTGCGAATTCAAAATTATTTATTTTTTTTTTATTTCACAGGTTTTCCTCGAAAATTATTTTATACTCTTTAAATCAAAATTTAAGAAGTTGTATTTTATATTTTATAATATCATATTTTTAATTTGAATTAGAATCTAAACGGATAAATGTACAAAAGACATGATAAGACTGTTCTGGTATATAAACTTCCTAGAATAAAATATAGAATACTGTAAAACTGAGTCACAAATATATCGGGAGTGTTTCTAAAGTTCATAAAAAGTATTCTTGTTATATTGACATAATTGTGGTTTTAATTAAACTCCTAAAGATCACGAAAATTTCAGCAGAAATTTGAAAATTCATTAACTGACAAAGTTTTAAAAAATATATTTTGTGCTTTGCAAATCTAAAGAAGTTACAGTAGTCTAAAGAAAGTCTAAAGTAATCTAAAGAAGTTACAGTAATTGCAATCAGATTTACAAAAGCCGAATTCATATAGCCTAAGGAATATAATTTTTCATAAATATTGACTGGTAATATTTACTTCATTGTTGTGATTGCAGACATTACAAAAAAGATTGTGTGTATTCTGGCATATAAATTTCCTGTTCGTATGAGGAACTATAAGGAGTAGGAGGTCAGAAAATAGTAATTTTTATTGTTTCCATTGCAGTAAATGAAACAGTTGATATCGATGGGTCAATAACCATGTTTGCATTAATTTGGTTGTTTTTGCTTTTTTTTTAAATGGTATATCCAAGAAATTTTTAAACATTATTATTATTTTTTTATAACACCTTCTAGCGGTAAGTTACAATTATTGTTTGTGGACATTTAAAACAAATGAGTATTGTTATCTGACTTGGTTGACCTTCAAAATTAACAGTTTTAATAAAGATTATTAATAATAGTCAAGTTTAATTTATATAAATAAATTATGATTATTTCAGAATTAACAAAAACTTACAAATTTACTTTCAAACACGTTTGTTTTGCGAAACGTGGGATCATTGAGAGGACAAGAGAGATAAAACTACCTGGGCATTTTGCCAAAATAATTTTAACCTAATACCTCTTTTTGTAAAAGGCTCTTCAAACGAAAAACTCACTTTTCCTGTTCTAACACCTTTACTTCGATAATCGATAATGTACAAAAAAACTATGTTAACTGCTTAATTTTATTTCAAAACATTTTATAAAAAGATAATGACCTTGAAAAGAGTAGAAAATAAGAAACTCATTTTAAATTCAGCCTTGAACAGGTAATTACATATTAATAAAATTGTTGTTTGTCAACATCAATACTCTCAATTTCATGAAATATTCTTTTTTATTTTTGAATAAGAAGACTTTTATGAAAATATATTCGATTTTATATTAACATTAACCAAGTACTAGGTAGGATTACAAGTCTCAGAATAAAATTGAATAATATAGTAAATTTCGCGACAGAACGTCACAAGCGGTGATGTGATATATCAAATTATAAAAGGTTCTTTGCGCACGCGCGGTACGGTTTGTAAGCCGCAGCGGCCAGTCTGCTAGACGCTTGTGTTCTCAACGAACAAGCCTGCGGGATTTTAGCGATGTTTCGGATTTCGAAACTCGCTCTTCCGGATTAATAGCGAGAGTTATTTCATTACAAAGGCGTTCATTTGTGTGTATGTGATACTACTAAATACAAACATTGATCACATAAGCCGAGAACAATTCTAGTGTTTACTTTAAAGTTTAAAAGTTTTACAAACTGTTTGTACGGACTTTCTTCAGAAGAAAGTGAAAAGTGTGCTGTGACGGTATCAAAACATAAAAAAATAAGACTATATATTTTTACTATTTTAACTATTATTTTAAAAGAAACTTTAGTTAAAAATTAAAATACATCTAGACTGTTTCATGAAATTTTAAATTGTTGTAGTTAAAAAAATATCGTAATAATAATATAGAAAGGTTAATATTCAGCGTTTGTATCAATTAATATTCTGTGAAGGTTCGTGAATTAATGGCTTCGATGCTATAATAGTTTCATATAGGATGAAATGAAGCTACAATAATGGCTTGTAAATAATATGATTCATTTAAATTTCCTTAATCAATTATAAATTATGGAACATTCTGGTAGCCGTCAAATATGATCGTAATCCATGAATATCATTATTTAGATTCGGTTGGTGTTACAAAAGTCTCTTCGCTTATGTATTATTTATTTTTAACAATGCACACTTCATATAAACTCTATTCTAATTAGGTTTTTAACAGAGAGCAATTAACAAAGCTCATTTTGACTAATATTATTATTAAAATTATGTTTATAATTAAATCATTAGAAGCATTCTGGTAATTTGTGAAAATAAAATGTTAATTTCACCGTAGTAAAGAACACATTATGATATATGCATATGTATAAACCGTGTATATAAATGTTCTAATTCAGATTAAAAGCAATATATCATTATTTTTTAACTGATCGCTGTATACTAATACCTGCGAAGAGGAAATTGAAAGGCATTTCTCAGAAAAAGTTATTAATTTTGTGACACAAATATTTATATTTATGTTATTTATGTTTTCGTAAAACAAACTTTTATCTATAATTATTTAATCAGACTTCGATCACTGTCAATAGAATAAATGTATAATAATTGAATTTCAAAATTAATTTTCTGACAAGGGTCTAACAAATAATTAATTATATCATAAGCAAGTAATTCCGCATTCTACAATTTCCGATGATATGCTAGGAATTAAAATGCTCATTTAAAAATACCACTTATAAGAAATGTGAATTCAGGATAATGGTATATGATGTAAGAAGTCTAATACTTTTTAAAAAACACAATTGGTTCTTTGGTTTGATTTCCTTTTTTGCAAATATGCGTAGATGAATTCAAAAATTTAAAATTCATCGCAAAGGGAAAAACATTCTTTGGGGCCATCCACTTTTCATCCAGAAAACCACATTGCAAGATTGTTATATAAAATACTACAATCATATTTGAGTTTCACGCTTGTGCCCAGTAGTGGAATATTATATAACTGGAGAAAGCTAGTGGTAGAACCTAGTTAATATATTGCAGTGAAATTATTTTTTAATTATAAAACTTTAAGATTTAAAATTTCTAAACAAACGTAATAAATAAAACAAAACAAAATCTCCACATATTTCGTAATTGAAAAATGAACCGTTTCAGTTTCTTTAATTACGTTGTACGGCCAGTGTAATTACCCATTGCCTAGCTGGGATAGGTGTTCCTATTGTTAAATAACATCTTTTACTTCGTATGTACTTTTATTTCAAAGCGTTGTTAAAATGCAATAAGTAGCTTATTTCTTCTTCATAATCTATAATTAATAGTACACAAAATTTTATATGCCAGACCATTAATACACACCCGCTCACATATCTTTATATACATATGTATATATATGTGTGTGTGTAAAAATTATTTTCAAACCTGTGTTTATCACAATTTCGAAATTAATTAGCAATTTAGTTCTGTATTTATTTACGTTTGAAAATTTAAATACACTTTAAAAAATTTTGAAATTTTACAAACAACTTCAAATTAATTTCATATTTCTATTTCATCAAACATTATTATAGTCAATATTAGCAAATGGATCTTGGCGATACTGATTACGTAGGGCTCAAGTTTAAATAGACCGTTGAATATTTGAAGCATTGGTAAACTTTAAAAATCGATAATAGAATTTAGGGGTGAAATGTTTTCGCTCTGCCTTCATTACTTAGGTACTGCTGAGCTCAGATTTCCACAAGCTAGTCTGATTGCACAAACGTTTCACAAATTTTAAATTTTTTACGGCTATACCATTTAAAGTGAACGAAATGAAAATTGTAAAATAAATGAAAAATTTCAAGTAGCTCTCATATTTATAGACAGTAATAAAACAATAAATTAAATGGTAACACATTAATTTTATAACGTATTATAAGCTTAATACAATATATATAATGTTTAATGTCGAACATTAATATATCTTGGTTATATTTCATGACTTATTAATTTGTTAACATATTTATCATTATCATAAAAATAATAGATAGGTAGATTTGATTTATTTGTTTGCATGATCGATCTCATTTTTAAATACCACTACTTTGAAATGGTAATAATTTATTTTAAGGAAAACTAATAACCAACCAAAATAATTTAAGAAGTTGTTTGATACGCTACAATGTTTTGAAATTTCTCTTTGATATTCATATCTCAAGTGGGTAAATTGACTAAATCCCTTTTCCGTCAACTAGGATCTTAAAGATTAATTATGTTTTTGAGGTGTAAATGTGAGATTATAAGAACATTTTTGAACATTAATTTTGACTTTAATTAATTTTCTCGTTAGGATAATGTCATTCTCCTTAAATACTAATTATCCACTTATTTGGAAACACATTCCAAAACCGCATTTATACCTTTTTTTACGAGATCGGTAATTTCTATTTTGAATATATTTTTGCGGTTCAATTTCTTTTCTTTCTAGAAACCTCTAGACTATTTTAAACATAATTATCAAAGAAATAATGATTAGGTAAATAAAAGCACATATTGAATTTTCATTACTTTCATTTTTACGTAATACGGAAGAAAATTGTATTTTTAATTAATTTTAATTTAAATAAACATTTGATAACATTTTTCAATCAAAATTGTATGTAGAATTCTGATGACACCAGAATTTACAAGTAAATTAGGATTGTGTGGAATATGTAACTTGATATATTTTATTTAGTCACCACACCATTCAATACTTTTTGAATGGTTACACACTATATCAAGAATCACTTACTATATTAATAACAATCACTCTCCTTCCAATAAACGTTATATTCTCCATCCCTTGTGACCAGACTTCACAAGTGTACAAATTCTGTTAAGTATACGAAATGTGTATACATACTTTGCCCTTCGAGATGTTGACAATCTAAGTGAATTCCACTTTTTCTCTAACCTAGATTCTGTTATGTTTTAGGAAAATTAAGGCAGTCAAGAATATTTTTAGGAAGACTTAAAATGTTTGTTATTTGGCTAGCTCTGCGATAAAGACAGGTCACGTTTATTCTCTACATAAAAAATCAACAAATAAACATCAGTTCTACATTGAAATTTATCTGAAGTAATGGTTGCTTAAATTTCACAACCAAAAATTTTCCATGACAAAATCAGGAATGGGTTCAAAGCGATTTTATTTCATGAAACGAATTGAGAACCTGCGTGAATATTTATTGCTTGAGCTGGGGTCCATGACACTATTGAAGGTTTTTATTGGCTCTTCACAAATCGTCTTGGAGAAATAAGTTCTTAGTAAAACCTTTGCAAATTGTGTTATAGCAATTGACTTTTACAAAGCTATTTGGATTAATGGATAACATAAATTTAATATATAATTTTTTATTTCTGACTATAACTTTCTTTAATTTAAAAATGTATAATATATTGATATAGAAAGCTTACATGCAAAGTCCTACTTAAAATAAATACGTATCTGATATAAACGATAATTATAATTGACACAATAGTTCGGCTTGATTGAATTAACTGAACACATAATAAATCTAAAGTGTTTTCTGTCCAATGATTGATGGCATGCCATTCGAGACTGAAGTCCAACAAATGTATTTATATTATAATGTTATTAAATTTGATTCATTTCTTTCATTTCTATTAATTTTCGCTTTTTACACACAGACATTTTCTTAAATAATTCAATAACTTTAAGGTATTTAGGCATTGTTTAATACCTTAATTTCTTTACCAGTAGCTATTTTAATTTTTAGCTATCTTATAACTTTCAAGAGATATTTCCAATTTAAATTAAGTATTCTATTAAATAAAGCTTTTTTAAGTAAAATTGAATAAACGTAGCCCGTTTCTGTCAATTTTAATTTATTAAAAACCAATAAATCTTTAATTAAAACATCAAATAAAATCTTTATATTTTAAAAGTAAAGATATCACTATCGACTCTATTTAATTTCATTGTGTTAACTCCGTGTTTTATTGTTTTAATAATATGAAACAAGTTATTTTTTTCCATCAATCACAAATAAATATTTATGTGGTATTGGCATATTTAGCAGTCTATTAATGCTTTTTCCAAATTTATTATTATTTAAATTAATAAATATTTTAAATCTTTCTTCGAAAATTGTATAAGTAACACTTTTATATGAATTTAATTTATATTGAATTTTTGTTTTTGCAGAAAACATTTACACAATAAGGAAGAACTAAAATTAAAACCTATTATACCTATTTCGCTAAGAATTATGATTGTGACATATTGACAAATGTTTTAGCTTACAGTTTAGCATTTCATTTCTTTACTTTTTATTACAAAGAGATGAAATAGGTATTATAAAATTTCCATACATATGAATTGGATTCCAAAGTATGTTATATTTGTCAGATTATATCCGTTTTGTAACATTCATAAAATAACGAGAAAAACTTTTTCAATTGCGAATGTGTTTTTAACTTTTAGCATAGGCTTCCTTACTTTTAAGATCAGTAAAATTCCCTTTTCATAAGCTTTAGGAAATTTCTCAAAGGGATATAAGAATATTTATCGCCTCTAAGAGCCAAACTCAGTAGTATTCAGGAATTTTATTTGCTTTCTTGGAAACACCCTCGCGAAATAGGTTCGCATTTAAATCTCTCAGTGAAATTTATATTGGTTGGCCCTTTGCTTTTTGTATACTGTTGAAATATAAGATTATATGTTAATTTAGTAATTTTCTCTTGTAGGATATACTTATTTTATGCATTTTTTTATATAATGTAACTAATTATTAACAGATTAAATTCAATTTCTTTTTGCACATATTGTATTGATTTTATTTTACATACAAGTAAGACCACATCAATTAATGATTCCTTAAGAAAAAGATAATTAATGAAATTATTTACCAAAGAACTAGTAATGTATAGATAGGTTGCACGTGAATTAAATTTGATTTAACATTTTAAGAGTTACATACTCAAAGAGTAAAACGGGTCAATGTTACTAAGATTCCTTCTATCCATCTGCATGTCTGTCGGTCTGAAGGGCTGTCTGTCTGTTCGATTGATCATCTGACACCAGGCATAATCTCATGAACCGTGACAGTAAGAGAATTGAGATTTCAAGTAACTTACAGTGTAAACTGGATAATGTAATAGGTATATTACACATCAAATAAAAAAACAAAAGTCATACATACATTAAGTAAAGTAACAGAAAGCTATAATGGATTCCGAATTGAAATATATCAAGAGCTAAATAATAAAAACTTTAAATAAATATTTCTTAATACAAAAAAATGGTGTTATGAATTATAAAAGATAAAGGAAAGTCATACAAAATATTCGTTGTTTTGTACTACTATTGTTGTCACTTGAAACAGTATAAATACAAATATATCTTTTGTCATTCCGACTCTTTTATTTTCGTGTTTATGTTACGGACGAAGACAGTTTTCTCAGCATATAAAATTCGCTAAAATTGCCTCTTTCACAGCGACTAAGCAATTGTCTCTTGAAAAACGGGGGTTGAATAGACCTTCATAAAAATATTCACACAAAGTGCGTTTACATTGTATAAAGGGTCGTATAGTGCAAGAAAAACTATTATCGGAAAACTTATTCTTATAATAGCAGGAATCTTCGTAATCATTCATTTTATTTGAAATGATAAAAAATCGTCAAACTGAATAAATTAATAAACTGGGATCAACGCTAAGCGTTTTATCTCTTGACTTTTTCATCAATTGTTCGTAAATAAAAACTGGGACTAAAACATTTTGTAGTTTTTAGATAAATCATTTTAGCTTTTATAAATAAATTGAGTACAATAGCAATATAAATTTTATATAGTTCAGCTTTGTTAGGGTGAAATAAAAATATCGCGGGAACAATAGCTTTTCGGAGGCAACCGTGAATAGGTTATTTTCTAGGCACTCTCCACCTTACGTGGGAAAGTAGGATGTTTTATTTTATGGAACGTAATTTTTAGTTGGACTAAGTGTATTATTTACTATATTTTATGATTATTCCATAACCATATCATTACTATTATTGTAAACAGAAAAACAAATAAATATTTTTTTAATTTGTACATATTTGTAGTACCGAACTACCGTGTAAAATCTTTTGTTCCATCAATACGTAAGTGAGGAAATGTAAAAAAAAAACTTAAAACTTACTTACTTAGTAAAATTGTGATGAAATAATCAAGTGCTAACTAATTATGTGAAAAACTAGCAGTTATGTGGTTTACGGTGCTCTTGTATCTGCTAATTAAATCAGGTATGTTTAATTTAATTTAATTTTTAATGATGTTTATTTGTAATAAGTGCTAGTTGTTTATTCATACAATAGTTGCATGCTAAAAGTTCGGTTGCAGATTTAACCGATTTTATTTTATTTAGGTATACAAAAAAGATTATTTTAATAAATTGAAAAAATCGTAAATCGTGAAACAAACCTATAAATTTATAAAATTTCTAATAATTGAGCCATTTGCAGTGAATTTGTACACAAAATGGTTATGTTACTATTCTAGATATTATACCTTTTCAATATATGTATATATTGTTACAAGAAAATGTTAATTATATACAGATTGTGATAAAAATCATAACAAATGAATGCAATACCATTTCTCATGTGTTCTTTCTAATTATACTTATCTTTGAATAGCAAAAGTAAAAATCATAATGTTTTTAATTTTGTTCATTTATTTTTTTTTAATATGATTAGATGATTCAACAAAGATTACAATTTTATTTAAAAAAAATATATATTTTTTATTTTATTTAAGTTAATTTAAAAAAATTGGTTTCTTCTATTTATCTTATAGTTAAAATCTTTTATTACTCTTATAATTTGACACTCTATTAATATCGCAAAGTTCTTTATAAACTGTATTTACAGGTATTTCTACACACCATCGTCATAACAATAAATAATTTTGGTTAAAACTAATTTTAAATTATATCTGTTTCCTTATAATTTTCTATTATTGTGCAAATTTAATGATTTCTAAGACTATCGCGAGTATTCATTTAAATAAACTAATATTTTCGAATGTACAATCATGTTTTTTTCTTTCTTTTAACGAGACTAATCCCCGATGTTATTGAAATTAAAAACATCTCTATTGAAAACCATCTCATAAAAAATATAAAATCCGATGGCCACACCGTAGGACCTCGAGACCCAATAAGCGCATTCTACAGGAATTATAAGCGGGACGCTAGTAAATTAAGAAATCGTCGGCGGTAAATGACAAATAACAAGACGTAGTGACTGAGGCTTTCATCTCGTATGCCACTGATTACGGCCGCTGCAAAGTAAACGAAATGTCGGGAGTATGTTGTTTAAAAACGTGCATCCGAAAGTACATCCTAAAATATTAGTTTAATTTAATACAAATTAGATTATGAATCTATAAAAACGGGATAAATCTTATAGATACTTTTTACATATATATATTCATATTTTAATTATTATTAGAAAAAAAAACATTCAGGTTATGTGGTGTATTTGACGTTAATAAAAACTATACATTCAATAAATATGATATTAATGGTATGTAAAATATATATTGACGTCCTTTTGAACAGATGTTCTTAAATATAACTTAATAAAATATAGTCAAATTCGTAATAAATAAATTATTACTAAAATTTATTAAAAACAGTATTAATTATCAGAAAAATATAGGATGGTCAGTGATTCATTTCTAGTTTCTAAAATTCATACAGACATAATTTCATTGGCTTATTAAAAATTGCAAGAAATGAGAAATTTTAAGCTTATTTAGACTGTGCTTAAGGCTGTTTTCCATAAATCTCGACTTAGCATAACGAGCTTACGCCTTCACTTCATTAAAATCATGTTCTTAAAGCAAAACCACTTAAGCTTACCGCTAAGTATGAGACTGTCATAGTACTGATTATTTTAAATATATTAATGAAATTATATAATTTTATATGTATAGGGGAATTAATATATACATATAAATAGTACCTTATGAAATTTTATTTAATTTTAAGAAAAGCAGCTAAGTCCTTTAGAAAAAATTACAGATTTTCTAGAAACTCGAATATAAAAAGATAGTAAGAAATTTTGTTCTCTCCTTTAAAAATTAATAATTTTAATTTCTATCCAATATATTATATTGGCTTGTTTCTTTTAGGCACGATCATCGCCCAGCTGCCTTGGCCTGAGTAACTTGACAACCCTTATAAAAAGAAAGCCGATTCAATTTGGTGTTAGATATAAATACAAGCTTGTTTTATATTTGAAAGAAAGAAAAAGAGTAAGAGAAATAAAAGAAGATAATATGTAAGAGCGAGCATCCAAGAGAACGCTTACATATATTTACACACTAATGATACAAAAGAAATAACTGAAATTTATATATACCTTT
This sequence comes from Danaus melanippus, assembly GCA_010014825.2. NCBI lineage: Eukaryota > Metazoa > Arthropoda > Insecta > Lepidoptera > Nymphalidae > Danaus > Danaus melanippus. The sequence continues at coordinate 4,003,834 of JAAAKD020000486.1, forward strand.
TTCCTGTCGTAAACATTACAAAGAGATCTTTGTAATGTTTATTGTATTGTGTCTACAATTCATATTTATTTTATAATTTCCTCGAACGGAAAGGAATGAAGTTATTGAAATTGTCAAAAGTCATAAAATATTCACAAAAATTAGTTTGTATGATTTATTTTATATAACGAATTTTAAAGATACAGCTGAAAACCTAAAACAAACATTCAAACGTTATAAATAAGCATTATTTTATATGAATCAACTTCTATTGTTCAAAATGTTGTATTCTCTACTAAAATATTTTGACGAAGAGGAAAAATAGACAGATTTTCCTAACTTTCCACATATTTTTCTCGATAAATATATTCATTATTCATCCGAAATATATAAGTGATGTCGTGGTTCAAAACTTTCGGTGAAGAAAAATTTAAGGTCGCAACCCGCATACGGATTCAGGAGCTAAACTTATCTCTTTACGCAGCGATTGATCCTTAACTTTCGTAGTTTCATCATTCATCATATTTTACTGGGTTTTATTATTTCCTCGTTCAAAAATACAATATTTACAACTAAGACATTAATTAATTTACCATATTTCCACACGTTTTGCAAATATAATAAATGTTGTTAAAACTTAGTGTTTTCATTCATTTAAAACACAATCATTTAAAACACAATAGTGTTCAAGTTCAAAGATATAGTAGTAAGATATCACATTTCATAGTAACAATAGAAAAGCAACTTAGTTTTTCTGCTAAAAAGGATTAAGAACCACCAATATCACTCCCACATATAAATCCGTGAATAAAAAAACAGTCTAATTTCAACCTTTTGCTCTAGATCCTAAGATTTAGTTTTGTATAGTCTGTCATCAAGATGTGCTTTTCTGATATGAGGTTTGGAAATGTTCAAGATAGTTGGCCATGATAGGGTTGGGTTTCCTTGCTTTGAACCGCTCTTATGTATTTTGACAATATCACTTAATGTAATCACCAGACCTTATACTGTTAAACTGACAGAAATTTCACATAAATTTATATATACAGATAATTATAACCAGTCACTTCTAGAAGGTGATTAAGTTATACAATAAAATCGTTTATAAAACAACGTTTTACAAAATGTTTATCTCTTTTTATTATTTATTGTATTCTGCCAATGATTTCAGAATCAAATGGCCAGTCTGATGATTTTCTAATAAAAATATTCCAACCAAAACAAATGAAAAAAACAACAATACAGAAACAAAAAACACGATGTTATGATATTATATTGTAGAATAAATCAATTAATTAAATTACTAAAGTTCCACAAGTGATACAAACAACTTACTAGAAAAAAGTGACGTTTTTAATATAATGCATTAAAAAAAGTATACAATTTTGATCTTCTGAATATTCACTATATTTTTCTAGTATAAACATTATTAAACATCTAAAATAACTTTTAAATAATTTATAATGAATTAATAATTAATACACTTTTCATTTAAACATTTAAATGCTAGAATTATGTTTTATTTAAATATAATGTAAAGACTAGACATTCAAAGGTAATAGCCCTAGTTCTTTGAAGCGAAAGACTCATTTACACGACTTAATGGACTCTACAGACTGCTGTTTTGCTAATATTTACCCTGCTTCGTTCTTACGGTTTCTTTTGAGCCAACCTTTTTAATTTTATCCTGGATTATAAAATAATTACTGAGATCAAAATTTTCTATTCATAAATATACAGAGCCTTATAAGAATAATAATAATGGTTGGATTAAAAATAAAAACCACATTTTTAATTTAAAATTACAAACAAATTGCTATACGTAATTCAAAACATAATAAATAAATAAAAGCCAAGCTTTATTTATCAAGCCTTTAAATCCGAGAGGGTATTAACGCGGCAGTAAATATGAATTTATTCCCTTGAGCTACAAATGGGGTTAAAGTTGAGAAAAACTTATAGCAATTCTTTTTTCACGAATTTTTTTTGTTATTTAAGTTTTAAAATAAATTCAAGGAATATACGGGAGTAAATTTAGAACAATATTTTTAATAGACAGTTAAGGTTGTAGAATATTGACCCTTTCTAGCAAATGGTTTTCATAAATTAAGGTTATTTTTATTTAAAATGCTTCCGTGACAAAAAATATTTAACTTATAAAAACTAGTTATTAAACACTTTAAATGCAATTTCTAACTGAGTTTTCTTTTAAATGGTTGCAGAAAAAAGAACGATTTACGTTATGAAATTTTTGAATTAAGAAAAAAACATAGTGAATTTTTTTGTTCGATTTAAAATTCTTATTTGGCAAGATAAAGTATTTTAAGAGGAAATAATGAAAAAAATATATTTAAATATTGTTATTTCCATATAAGCACAATAAAATAGGCCAAAACTGAAATAAATAGGCCAACCATTTCTATACCATGGAAATAATTTAAATAATAGTTAAAAAATAAAAAAAAAACTGAAACGACCCATTGCTTTATATAAGGATGAGAAAACACAAAATGAACTAAATAACATTTGAACTAGATGCAACGAAATAACAACAACTAAAACACATATGTATACTTATTATTAATATTATAATTAACATTTCATATGAATTCCGATAAATACTCGTATAAAGCTTATTATTAAACTAGATGACAATTATTTTATGTAGGTGCCTAGATATAATTTAGTATACACAAAGCTAATTTTATTACTATTAGATATTTACTTAATCATTATTCACAATACAACACAATACGTATACCTACCCTATTAACGTCATATTATTAAAATATATTGAAATTTTTGGCCATAATAAAATCTATTTACAAGCAGTAGTTAAATATTTGTTATATTTGAAAATCATCTTAATTAAGCCAAATTTTTAAATTTAAATTATTCATTTGTTATTTATCCAGTCGCATAAATTGTAACATAAGAACACAGGTATATGTAAGTTCTGTAACCAAAGTAACAAAAACAATCTTTATAATCGCTTAGCACTTTTCATGACATCAAAAAATTAATTTCCTCGCCTTACCTGAAACGGTAATTGCAGTAAAAATTGCGTGCCAAGCTATTTTTTAATAAGTACACGAGTTTCATTCTTTATTACTCGTTTGTAGTAAATCATGCCATGTTTACCGAAATTTCGCCATAAACGTCACAAAAAATAGAGTAACGGCTATAGCAGTCATAACGTACTGCCCTTTTTCATTATATTATTTTGTTGCTTGAATAGAAAGTCTCTGTGTACTGTAACATAAATTATATAGTGTAGCGCCTAAAATGTTATTTTACTTTCCAGGTGTTTTTACGCTCGTTAAAATATAGTAATGTTGATTCACCATTACCTCGTAGCCTAGTTTAGAGGCAAGACAAAGAATTTCCACCGCTTTGTAGTGTGCAACTTAGCAATTAAATTAAGAAATGACTGCTTTACGTTTTTATACTATTACTACTAAATTATAATAAAGATTTTTATATTTCAAAATATTGACATCGATCAGCAAACTAAGTTCTTTATTTTGAAATATTTTAAGAATAGCAATGGAATGATTCTTGAAACTGTTTGACATTTTTTTTTATCGGTGTACTTGCCATCGGCAGGCAGTCCACCTTTATTGTTATACCTTAGCGTCCGAAGGTCGCGCACAATGCAGTTTCAGACGCATGCCAAATAAAAAAGTCCAATGAATTAACCCTGTGTTGAGGTTTTCCCAAAGGACTAATACTGCGGTACTACACAAAAATTACAGTAATTGCTCAACACCTGCAGGCAGCTGCACTTGTTTGCTGCTGATGTGGTATAAAATAAAAATGGTTTTATTTTTATTATATTTGAATTCGTATAATTTAAACATTTAATTTATCAAAACAATGATTGTTTTTATTCAAGTTTTACGGGTGAATACTAGTATCGATACTATTCAAACTCAAACATAGAGTTGCTCAAATAACAAATGTTTCGAATTTGATATCACATGTTGTATAACAGCTTTTCAATTCAACCCAGAGTAAGTAATTAACTGAATAATTGTTTTAACATTTTCTTTGAATATAACTTATATTGAAATCACTGTAAAAAAGCTATTTTATATTAGAAAATATAACGGCATATTGTTAAAAATTATGCGTTTGGGAAGTATAAATGTTTTTTTACAAAAATAAATTAAATAAAGGAAAAGGTAATCCGTGAAAACTATATACATACGGGCACATGTGACGTGACTGTTATCAGTCATTTCATTAATTACATTTGTTTATCCGATCTTTACGATCGAATTTTGTCAGATTTATAAGAGTATTTAATGGCACATTGTCATTAAAATTTATGTTAATTTGAAGAAAATAATTTGACATAAACATTTAAAGGTTTTATTCGTATTATAATTATCCATATTTATACATTTTATATTAATAGCCTTAGTTGATTATGTTCAAGCGTCGTTGTAGTTGTCACTTTTAGATTCTTGTTCATTTATTAAAAATAAAATGTAATCTTAAAGCGTTACTTGAGTAGAGGAGATATTATTGCCGTCTCCCCTTTTACGACAAAAGTAAAAAAGGGAAAACGTACCTGACTTCGGCGATAGTCTTTTAGTTTTATTAGTCGAAAAGAAAGAGGGACGTTTCATTATTTATTTTTTCATATTTAGCTGTACTCAGGTATGATATATTAAAAATCTGACGTTAAAGCCAAAATAAATAAACATCACATGTTTATGAAATACATTTTTGCTGGCCTTCATCAATGTTCTTTAAATTTATCGGTTTTAAATATATCAAAAGAAGAAAAAACCTGTTTTGTTCTCAAAATGTAATTTTTTTTTAAATATTAATAAAATTTTATAATAACAAAAAATATATATTAAAAATTCGGTGTTCATCCCACAGTTTTTGGTATTTAAATATGTTCATAAAAATATGAGTTATACCATTGTAAAATATAATGATGATTTATAACGCACCAAAAAGCTTTTAATTTGATATATAAAAAGCCTCGAAACTGTTAAACAAACACTAACAAAAAGGTCGCATTCGTCGACATGCCATGCCAATCATAACACAGGGAAATAGTTTTGTAAAAGTTACATAAAAGCACTTTATTCAAACAAAAGTATTTTTTGTTTTATTGACACGTTAGGCTACGGTTACATCTTGCAAATACTATAAAGTTACATTTTATTTTGAGATTTTCTATTGTTATTTTTGTCTTATTACTAGTAAAATTTGAAAAAAAAATCATTATTTAACCAAGTAAATAATATTTAATATTATTAATAAATTTTTGAAAATGACCAATTAATCAAAATGTATAAGAGAGTGTACCTTCTCTTTCTTTTATAATGAAGATAATGCTGGTTCTAAATACCCTTAATTAATATTTATATTAGCTTCGCTCTGGTCTCGATTTTTTTACTAGGTAACTGAATTTAATCGTGGTCTTTTACTTTCTAGTATTTCCACTATATCTGAGGAAAAAGTCTTTGAATATAAGTTTTTAGATGGCAACCTTTATAGCTTCTATTGCCTATAAACTTAATACAGTTACATTCATTTAAATCCATTCCCATAACACATTCAC
>JAAAKD020000486.1:4040984-4051946 GCA_010014825.2 Danaus melanippus
CTTTTACAAAATGGGACGGTCGACCCTCCTATTTGTCACTTTCCTTTTATCATCTCTTTAGAATTGCGCGTAATATTTTACTCTCAGCCACTCAACAAGATTATACACTGATAATATTCAATGTAAATTTTGTCGTTGCATTCAATGTGATGAAATGCTAATTATTATATCAACCTACATATAAAATATTGTGAAATATTTAAAATTTTACGTGATTATAATTCACTAGGTGTAATAAATTTTCGTAATTTACAAACATTACTCAATCTTTTGTTTTTATTCTTGAATTTAACGTTTTGTACACACATACATACACTATACACTTTTATTTATATCCATACGGATCCCAGGAAAGTAGGTTTTTGTTTTGTAATATTCTATGTCAAGCAGCCATGAGCATTCTTTTCGGATGAGGGGGTCGAAAGTTTGACGTTGTTCACACTATTCTAACAAAGCTGGCATGAAGGATATTAATAGAAAAGGAATATAGAGAGGTATTTCTAAAGAAACATTTTGCAAACCTTCTCAACCTATATTACGTGTTAGACTTATGTCTATTTAATTTAATAAATGTAAAACTAATTTAGACATACACATCGTGGATCTTTCTACAGACCGTTACATCATATAAGCGTTTAGGACAAAGTAAGGTTAACTATAAAGACAAAGGCTCTATTTTCCTGGAATGCCATAAATGCGGCAAGGTTAAATGTTGATAATGCTTTGAAAGGTGTAAGCGGTCCTAAGTAACATGTGTGAAACATTTCTGTAATCCTGTTACGGGGGAATAATTTGTGTTCAAGTAGAGTAGCATTTAATACGTACAATATACAATGGTTTATTTTTATAATATTTTACTAAACAAATAAAGGAAATGATATAATTCTGACATATTTCCATTATAATAAATAAATAAAATATTTCCAAACGGAATTACCAAGACAGATACTTATAAAATAAAATATCATTTGCTAGGTGATTTTATCTAAATATCATTAAGCATTTTCAGGCTTGTTACGTTAGCGCTACATATTGAACAAAAAATTAACATGGCCGGGACAACATCGTTGTATGGATAAAATATCATATAACGAGTGACGCTGCTGACTCCACGGAACGAACCCCAAAGTCGTGTGAACCAGAAGATTCCTAATACCAAACAAGCAATGGAAGGCCATTACTGTCCTAATATCATGGCAATTATGGGGTCTTGGATGTAGGTTGTAAGTTTTAATATGTAATTCTTATAATTTATATACATACAAGTAAGTTTCGTAGTTTTCTTGAAACCTCCGGTTGCCACCCTATATAATTGACTAATTAATTAATTAATACGATTTACAATCATTTACTTACATGGGCTTCATTCTCTAAATCAAAAATAATGGTTCATTCGTCTTACAGAAGAAGTTAATTAAATTAGGACTCAAAGCTCTAACGATAATAAATATCCTCAACACATAAATAAATCCAGAACACAAGATTACTACGCTGTTTTACTTAAAATTTTATAAAACCATAAGTATAGAAAAGGCCCTAGTGATAATTTAATAAATTCCTCTCGACCCAGCATTTTTAATTCCAAGAGTTTTGTTCAAGCAACTGTTTAACCTAAATTCCAATTTCCATTCCAAAGTACAATTCCTCCGTTCTGTTGTTTACAAGCGATAAAGTTGAGCGCTTATTCATAAATGAAACCTTTTAATCTTAATCATAAGAAATTTGTGGAATAAATTACCTTCTTTCATATCTGTGCTTCTTGTTTTGTGCTGTTATGGATTTTTTTTCTTTTTTTCATTATCTTTAAAGTGATTTATTCTTAATCAACATGAAGTTACTGTTAAGTATTTTATATAGATGAAGTTAAAATCACTAATTAATAAATAAAATATTGTTCGTTTTCAATGTAAAACAGAAACATGTTAGGAAAAAATTGTAAAAATATATGTAATATATTATTAACTTGTTTAATTTTAAATTGTTTTCAAGTATTCATATGTATATCACAAGAAAATAAGTTAGTTTTCACAGACATAAATATTCAGCTGTTTTATTTAAATATGACAATTCACTTTTTTACAAGTTTGTATTGAACTTGCATTATATATATAAGGAACTTATAAATACGATATCTTACATTTCGATTTTGAAGACGATATCTTTAATCGATGGAACTAATCGTATCGTATTTTTTATAGAAGTTCAATTTCATCTAGATTGAACTTCTCTAAAAAATACGATATAAATTCTTAAATTTGTGACGACGTTCTTAATCCAAATAACTGGGATATCGAATATGTTTGACAAGTTATTTTTAATCCACTTATACAATATGAATATCAAATGAACGTGTTTGAAAAATAAAGATGTTACACTTTTTAACCATTTTGTGCTGATTTCTCTTTGAAGCCCAATTTTAAAGGATTCATGCAACTGAGTTACAATTATCTAAGCACGTTCAGTTTGATGATAATGCCTTATTAGCTTTCTGACGTTATTTTTTATCCAACGAGGCAGCTTATCCGAAGTGGCGGACTGGTTATTTTTAATGCACTTCTTCCTGGGTTTCAGATAAAATATCTTCCAAAGAATAACAAGAAAACGTCATAATGAAAAACGTCTAAACGTAAAACACATTACAAAAACATTAACGTAAATTAAAGTAAATTATATATTTTCTTTAAAATACTCTAAAATTCAATCTTTTTTTAATTTTAAACTTTATACCTCTTATTTGTAACCTCAATACAAAATGTATACAAAAGCTTAATGCGAAAGTTTCTAATGTAGACGAACAAGTCATTTTAATAACTTGTTACTATAGATTTAAAATTAACAATAGATTAAAATTTTCAAACTAATTCTATACCAGATCTTTAATTTCGAGAAAAGCATTTATTTCATATAAATAACGGAATGACGTTTTAAAATTTTTTTTCTTTTTTCCTTTTACCCCATTCAGAAAAAAGTTTGTTATTTAAAAGGTTTTGTACTTTTTATTTATAACTTATTTTCGTAATTTTTGTCGTCTTGATTATTAGCGAACTTGAAAATATTAGTGTAAATATGTAAGTTATATAAAGTAGAGGTAATCGTTAAATATTAACATACTTCAAGTGTTCTGGCCACAGACTGTTTGTTCGTGTTTTTGAAAGTTTGGACATAAGCTCTAGAATATTAAGTTGTGACGTTTAACCAGATTTATACGGCACATTAAGCAAATAATGTGGCGTATATATATGTAGACAAATTATTACATTTTTAAACATTCTTTTCTTTAAAAATCATGCAAGTCAACGAGCACATAATTTCGAAATTTTACACTGGTGATCATTACAAACTAGTAAAAAGTCGATATTAATTGAAAATGTTAATAAAAATAAGTAATAAGAAATAAATTTTAAGAATATTTTAATATTGTTTTCATAATATTAGTATTTCAGTTTTGTACGACTACATTAAAGTCATAGTAAATGCTGAATTATACTGAATAGAGATAATTGAATTCTACGACTGAGATTGCTGGATTACTTAATCATGGGCGGCATTTGAAAATAGTATTCAAATAAAGGTTTATATTTTTGAAAGAGTCTTGATGGTTAAGGGCATAAACCCAGATGTACGGATAGTAAACGAAGTTATTATTAAAATTCAGAGATATTAATTCAGAAATCTAAAGTTATTAAAAAGATAATTTTAAAAAATCGATTTGATTTTGCAAACAAACCCAGTGTGCAAAATACAGTGAGACTCATCCTTTGTAAACTATTTTTATCGTGATTGACAGACAACATACAAAGATGTCCTTTATTTTTATCGCGATCTCACAATGTCACTTAAAAATAATGAGATCGTCAAAATGGACCAAGCTGTTTCATATGAAGGTCCATTTCCAGGTTTTTCATAATTTAAATAATTTGTTCAAATATAAAAATGTAGCTTGTTTTATTCCATATAAAATAACATATAAAAAATATCAGTTTATTATAATTCTACAGGCAATAATTTGTTTAATCTTCTAATTGTATTATTATAATTAATATTATTTATACTTTATATCTATATTTGAGTCAGTGGTGGCCTAGTGGTTAAAAGACCCGCCTCTCATGCATGAGGGCGCGGGTTCGATCCTGGCAAGTACCAATGTGATTTCTCCGAGTCATATGTACTTTCTAAGAGTATTTAGACATCACTGATTAATGCATTCCCAAAGAGGGTTGATCTCAGGCAGGCGGCTGGTCGTAAAAACAATTAGCCAAAACTATTCACGACATGCAAGGCAGACTCTGGCTAAAGCTGGGAAATTGCCAGGTAGAAGAAAATACTTTATATCTATAATTTATTTAAATACTTATTTATTTATTGGCCGTAAATTTTAAGAACGTTAATTAAAATCAAGTTAAATTAAAATCATTAAAAAAAACTAACAACGTTCCTTTTTTTGAAACACAAATACATATGTACAGTTGTAGCAGGCATATACAGTTAAAAAATCAGCCTACTGTTTTTGTTTAATAGGATAATACATGATTACATTCAAAAGAAAATAAAAATTTATGTAAATTTTGAGTTAGACATATACACGTATGCTTTATATTTTTATAATCTTGGATTAGCTTTAACCACTGAGTCAAAAATGTTGTAGAAGCAGCTTTAAAAAAGTTTGATAAATTAATACCGTGACTTACTTTTTTCCGTCCCTGTCTTGTGGGCTATGTAATTATGTGTTTGAAATAATGATTAGTAACCCCACCCAAAAAGGTATAACTTATTACTACTTATTACTTTAGAAAAAAATGAGCAGTATATTTTAAGAAGACAGGTTTTGTCGAAACAATTATATATAATTCTATATATATACATAACAAGAATAGAATTTCGCTACAGTCAATTGTCAAACAGTGATAAAGGCATGTATATAATTAAAGTTCTGTCAAAACTAAAAATATTCTTTTATATATTGAGATAGACATTTTTATATAAATGTTAGCTTTTAATAATGTTACAACACTGTTATTACAATTACAATTCATACAAACACCTGCAGCTATATTATTGTTAGCGTTTCTTACAATTACGTCATTGGAAATAATGTAGAATAAATAATTCAAATTCATTTACTTTCATATTTATTACTGTTACTTCTTCTTCTCTTCTTCTACCTGTCATTTTCCCAGCTTTAGCCAGGGTCTGCCATACATGTTGTGAATAGTTTTGGCTAATTGTTTTTACGAACGGCCGCCAGCCGGACATCAACGCTCTTTGGGAATGCATTAATCAGTGATGTCTAAATACTCTTAGAAAGTACATATGACTCGGAAAAATCACATAGGTTTTTGCCCGGATCGATCCCGTGCCCTCATGCATGAGAGGCAGGCCTTTTCACCACTAGGCCACCACTGACTAATATTTATTAATATCAGTCAGTTAATATTTATTACTGTTACTGTAAACTCAGAAAGCTTTCATCTTATCAGTTATGATAATATTATTTTAATCTTCATCGTCATCTATATATATTTTTTCGCATTAACACCTAAATATAACCCATGAATCCATATTGTTATATTTCATTATATTTCCACAAAGTACAAGGAACATATATACGTTTTTTCTCCATTATAGACATTTAAAACATTTAGAAAGGTGTTCTTTGATAAAAAATTAAGATCATGTTTTATCTTTACTCAAAATATTTCATACTAAAATGTTGTAGTCGCCCTATCCAACCATACGTACCTTTGCTACGAACATAAAGTTGTCCTGTCAATATACAACTAGCTTACAATCTATAGTGTACGTGTAATGGAGTGTCAACAAATTTGTCAAAGAAAAAAAAAAAACTTTTCACTCCAAACTTCTTATTTTATATTTTTCTCATATCTTATACAAAAAAAGAATCAAATTATGTCTAAAAGTAACATTCTCTATTTCTATCTAAATGTATATTGGTTAAAGTTACCTCCTAATCAAGCATACAAATAATATAAGTGTTACAATTGCTTTTAAGTGCTAAAATAAGAGTGATAATAAAACAGTGTTTTCAGGTACACTTGAGTTTTTTCAGATTATTCCTAATATGATATCAGACCTACTGATATATACCCCCAAATTTTATCGTTTGAGTAATAACTCATTTGAATTCATTTTTGGTAAATCCTGAAATAATATTGTCCAGATGTAAACGGTAATCTTTTTTTCATTGCTTCAGATGTCAGGGATAGGGTAAAGCCGAATGAGATTGATAGGACGGGTATGTGTTAATCCATCATTGAATATTTATTTTAGCACCATAGATACATTTGTATTCTTGGCTATACTGAAACATTATTTATAGAATAATAATATAAAAAAAAAACAAGAAATTATATTTAACTTTAATAATAATATTTATTCACCTCACAGTAATTTAATATTGGTAGGTGAAAAATATTTTATCTGCTGCATGCTTAAAAATTATTAACAAAAAGCAAAGTATCATTTAAAAGCCATTAAATCATTACCCATAAAAATATATTTTAAAAATTAAACTATACTTTTCCAAGGATCTTATTACTTAATTAATAATTATAATTACTCATTAAGCACGGCTATACAACTTCTTTTCGGATAATTTAAATGAATTATTAGAATATAAATATTTGTAAAACAGGATAATAAAATGTATTTGTAAAAATCTTATATATACCTAAATCGTAAGACATTTATGTTAATTAGGCACTTTGTATAATTTATAAGTACGATAGGGATCTCGTATCGTTACATTTTTTTTATTTCCTACTCTTGTCGTCAGATGGAAATTTTTCTCTACGGCAATTAAAATATACTTAATTACTTTTACGTTGATATTTATATGGATTCGTTTTTAATTAGATAACTCTTATCAGACATTGATTAATGAAAGTCTGGAATAAGAAGTTTCAAGACACTTTTATTTATGTTCTTAATATGTATATTTGTTTCGTTATTGTTATTAGTAATAGTTATTTAAGTTAAATATTACAACTACTAGGTATGCAACTAGGTTTCCGGGTTTTTTTATATCAATAAAAAATAGAAAATTTCAAGATACATACAAAAAATGGTTTATTCAAAATATCTCCCTTCGCTAGCTACACATTTTTGCCATCTCTCTTGCAATACATGGATACCGCGACGATAAAAGGTCTCGTCTTTGGACTGAAACCATTCATCTAACCAATTTTGCATTTCCTCGTAATTAGTGTAGCTCAGACAAGTCATGCGCCATCGAACGGAACAAGTGATAATCGCTAGGGGCGAGGTCCGGGGAATAAGGCGGATGCGGTAGCAGATCCCATTTCAGCGTTTTGATGGTGTCCTGGACAATTTTACTGCGATGGCACGGTGCGTTGGCGTGTTGCAATATCACTCGTTCATGTCTTGTGTTCCATTCTGGCCGTTTTTCTAGCAAGGCATGGTTCAAATTGATTAATTGCTGTCGGTAGCGATGCCCATTGACAGTTTCACCCGGTTTCAGCAGCTCGTAGTACAGGATACCATTTTGATCCTACCACAAAGCATTGTCTTCTTTCCAAAGCGGTTTGGCCGTGCCGTGTCTATGTTGATGCTTCGCTAGGGGAAACCCACGATTTTCTGCGTTTGGGATACTCGAAATATATCCACTTCGCATCGCCAGTAATAATCCGATGGAGGAAACTCTTTCTTTCATACCGCAAAAGCAAAATTTCGGAAGTGGTTTTTCGATTTTCCATCTGTCTCTCAGTGAACTGAAGCGGCACCCATTTTTTTTCCTTTAAAATTTTTCCTATAGCATGTAAACGTTTGGAAATACCTTGGCGATTCACGTTTAATGCATCCGCAAATTGGTCTTGTGTCTGTGTGTCATCTTCATCCAATAACGCTTGCAGATCGGAGTCCTCAATTGTTTTTGGTCTACCGGAGCGCTCCTTGTCCTCGATGTCGAAATTACCACTCCTGAAGCGTTTAAACCACTCTTCACAGGTAGTTTTTGATGGTGCGTATTCGCCGTAGGCCTCCTCGAGCAGACGACGTGCTTCAGCTAAATTTTTTTATAAGTTTAAGCTGAAAAGTAAAATTTTCCGCAAATGCCGTTTATTTGGCACAAAACTCAAAAGCTTCCTCGTTAAAAAAAATATTTGTGCGCTGCGGTACTTTTTGATATTACCACTGGTTATTGTTACTAGATGTCCAAGCTAGTAAAAAAATACGATTTCAGACATGTACGTCGACTACATTTATCGCTAACGGTATCTATATGTGAAACCCGGAAACTTAGTTGCACACCTATGTATAATAACATATATGTACGTTTTTTCCCTAGAAGTATATTCAAGAAAAGAACATCCAAGTAAAGAACAAATAAATAATATATACATTATTCGTTTTTTATGTTGTCTTAGACGAAATAAAAGAAGTAAGCTATTTAGATCTTAACTGAGATCGATTGCTAAGCGTCTAATATGTAATGAATAAAAAATGAGACGGACTACGTTTTCTGTAGCGGAATTTTATGAAACATGACGCCACCGATTACAACAACTTGGCAAAATGATGTTTATTTGTAGAAAATAAGACATCAAATTTAAATATATTTTTGTGGAACATATATTCATTTATTCATTTTCTTATACATTTTCAAATTATAAAAAAGGATTTTTACACTAATCATGAATAAGTAGTGTTCACGATTATTGTCATTATTAAATAAAAATGACCTTAATACATTTTTTAAACTCTAGAAAAAGGAAACTTTTTATAAATTTCAAGTGAATGTTTCTCTGTGTGTGTCTATGGCATTGTATCCTACGTATAGATCTTCAACTGTTCAGTTTCTTTTCGATGGTTTCGATAGTTGTTAGGTCTGCCTAATATTGATCCAACATTATAAGAGTATCAGCTCTTTTCGAAATTGATAAAATATATTCGATTTAGTAAAAAAAAAAGTTTTTAAACTTTAGTTATTATTAAAGCTTATTGATAACAATAGTGAACGATTTTGGGATCTAGTAACTAGTGATTATCTAGGAGTCAGCCAATTCCTGCTAATATTTCAATTCACCAAATTGAGCTACGTTTATACACTCGTATTATATTCTGCAACTCTTTTGTCACTATTAAAGACAAGTTCTCCTGGCGTCTATAATTTGTGGGTAGTTTTTGACTTCGGCTTGCCGTCAATTTTTGATTGTGGACCTGTTCTTGTACTTCTTGTACGTTAAACTTCGCACTTTCTTCGGGATCCAAAAAGTCACTTTTGAACTCAACCTATAGGCAATATTTTTTTTTTCTATATAATACAAAAAAAGCAAATCATGCTGGCTACTTCATTTTATGGCAGATGATCCTTGGATTTCAAAAATAAAAATGAGCACTTCAAACATGAGAGCCATCAGGTTACAAGTAACCATTCAGATACCCTCGGGACCTATTATTGGCAAAAACTTCAGGTACCAGATTTTATGAAATATGGAGCAGTTGAGAACATGCGCATATAGAGCCCTCAGGATGCAAGAACACACAAATATTCGTTACACAAGAGCTTTATTGGAGAATTATTACCAAATATGCTCTGAGAGCCAACTGTGCGCTGAGCACCCACTGTACACTCCATTCATAGCCTAACTGCATACTCTTACTCACATTTAAAGAATAACAAGTACGTATCAGGGATCACTGTTCATGAAATTATATTATGTTCTTACTAGGTTATGTTGTAAGAGCTGGTAAAACATATTTTCCGGTAATATTAGTTCATTATTATGCGGCAAAAATAGAGTTTCAGAAATGACAGACTCCTAAAATACCTGTGTTGACTGTACTCTACTAATACGAGCAACCATTAAAAATAATATTTAGAACGCAGTTTTCGAGAAAGTTCGTAATTAGGCAATCAAACTAAGGGGTATGCCGTAGAGAAATTGTTACTTTTGGCTTTATGTTCATTGATTCTGAAATAGTAAATATTAAAAAAATGTTGCTTAGTTACCTCTACAATCTAATTATTTAGTGATTTTTTTTATTATTCTATTTTGAGCTCTTATTTGAATAAGTATGTAAATCAGATTAATTAATTTTCGCATAGTTTATATTTTTTTTAAACTCAACACAAAATAAAGAAAAAATTTAAATGAAACTAATATTTTCCACATATACAAGCTGTTTTCTAGAGTAGTCACAAACCGCCTCACTAGAAAACTCGACGAGTTCCAGCCATTAGAACAAGCCGGGTTTCGAAAAGGCTTCAGCACCGTAGACCATACCATACTGTTCGGCAGATTATACAGAAAACTGAAGAGTATAATCAGCCGCTGTGTCTGGCTTTTCTGGATTACGAGAAAGCCTTCGATTCCATCGAAACTTGGGCTGTTCTAGACGCTCTGCAACGATGTGGTATAGATTGGCGATACATCGAGGTGCTGAGAAGCTTATAGGACACCGCCACCATGACCGTCCAGCTCCAGGACCATAAGACCAACTCCATCGAGCTGCGTCGGGGGGTGAGACAAGGGGATGTTATATCCCCGAAGCTATTCACCAACGCTCTTGAGGACGTCTTTAAGACTCTGGACTGGGCTGTACAGGGTATAAACGTGAATGGTGAACATATCTCGCACCTTCGGTTTGCCGACGACATCGTCATAGTAGCAGAGTCGCTGGAACAGTTAAGCAGGATGCTGGATAGCCTTAATGA
Source organism: Danaus melanippus (assembly GCA_010014825.2). Taxonomy (NCBI): domain Eukaryota; kingdom Metazoa; phylum Arthropoda; class Insecta; order Lepidoptera; family Nymphalidae; genus Danaus; species Danaus melanippus. The sequence goes on from JAAAKD020000486.1 coordinate 4,051,678, forward strand.
AGCCTCACGACGGGTCGGTCTTGGCATGAAACTAGATAAAACCAAAGTCATGTTCAATGAACATGTTCTGCCAGGTCCGATATATGTCGAAGGATCGATGCTTGAAGTTGTTCAGGAGTATATCTACCTAGGACAAGTAATGAAGCTCGGTAGAAACAACTTCGAGCGAGAAGTCGATCGCAGGGTTCAGTTGGGTTGGGCGGCATTTAACAAACTCCGTCGAGTTTTCTCTTCGTCTATACCGCAATGTCTGAAGACAAAAGTGTACA
>JAAAKD020000486.1:4068484-4079837 GCA_010014825.2 Danaus melanippus
CTATCTAAAATATTTTATGTCATAGGAAAATTACCACTAACCTTGATATGCACTTCTTTAAAAATGGACAACTAAAGTTATCGTTTGCTTTGATTCATTGACATAGTAGTTTTTTTCGTTACAGCCCGAAAATATTCAATTCAATATGAATTTAAATTTAATAATTTGATAAGAAAGTCAGAAAACAAGGTTTTTTCTTATTTTTCTTTGTGTTTGGTATAAAATTTAAATATCACGATTCTAAATTCACTACTAAGACATTGTAGGTTTTTTATTACCACACAAGTGACTAAAATTTTCAATATAAATGCCTTTGTCTTAAAACTTTGGTATTTTAATACCACTAAAAAAGAGTAGATTATGTGATATAGATTTCAGCTTAATCTCTGCATGTTTACCTGAAAAAAATAATATGAATAGACAGGGAAACCAACAACAAAATAATCCTAAAAATATATATTAGATTTCCTTTTATTAAAGGAACCTTAAAAATTGTACCCGAAGACATAAACTCAGTAAAATTTATGAAATGGACAATTTTACAAAACAATATGTAAACTAGGACACGCATAAATTCAATTAATATAAGTTGCTATTTTAAAATTAGAAAACAAATAGATTTAAAATTACCAACATGATGTAGATTCTTTCTTAGTATAGAAGCAGAATTACTTTTAAAGATACCTAGGTAAAACTGAAAATGTTTAGAAAATGAAAAACGGCTTAATGTAGAAAGTTGCCAATACTTTTATTACTTTTCGAAGTAATCCCCGTTCCTCCCTACACATCGCCGCACTTTATGTAACCACTGAGAAAAGCAGTAGGTTCATTTTTCCTTAGAGATTTCTTCTATTGCGTTTTAGTACGCATTCAAATCATCATCAGGGCTCGTCAAGTAAATACCTCGAATTTTATCTTTAGTTCTTGAAAATATATAAAAGTCACAGGGCACCAGGTCAGGACTGTTTGGCAGATGACTCATTATCTCGACACCTGCCATAGTCAGATATTGAACAGTCCATTTTGTAGAGTGCGTTGAAGTATAGTCGTGGTGAAAGAAGATCTTGCTTTGAGAGTGCTGCTGAAGAATTTTTTTCAAGACAACAGGCAATCAACGATTGACATACTAGTTTATAGTAACTGTCTTTCCATCTTGTAATATTTTTTGAACTTGCCTCATACCAATGCCTAGGCTTACCCGTATCTTCTGATAAGTCACTCTCTTATCTGCCTTTATCGTGCACAGCACAGCATTGGTTATCTTTAGTAGTCGCTGTAAAAGGACCTCCCTTGCGCGAATCATCATTGACATTGCTGCGTCCACTCTTAAACTCGTTAAATCAATTGCAAATAGTGGCACGAGATGGGGCTTCATTAAGAAATGCTAATTGCAGCCTATCATACCTTTGTTGTTGAGTAAGCCCACAATAAAAATCCTAATAAATGATTGACCGAAAATTTTCTCGCCTTACATCAAATGTATAACTAGTTACAATTGATCCTAATTGTTTATTTACAATTACAATTTATTTCACTTCAACTATCAATAGCTACGAACAATTTCTGGTAAGAAAAATAGTGGGCTCTCGATCAGAATAATTGAATTACTAGACGTCTAGCCGAATAATGATTACGGGTAATATTACCCAACATACTAAATTACGTTATCGTTCTATTTTTCTGTCCATTAGAATATCTTTGCTTCTCCAAAGTTCAGTTTTAGTGTCAGATAGCTTGCTAAGAAAAATAATAAGTTTCTGTCATAGTTTTGATCTGCTTTGACTTTTAATAATCTTATTTAATTATTCAATTTAATGTTTTATGCATTAATTGTATACATAAATTTTAATTTACCTTGAAGTGCCATAATACAAGGAAACTAAAAATACAATAATACAAAATAAAAAAGTAAGTGTATTCAGTCTTAAAACAGATATAAAAAATAAGGAATAAAATAAAAATTTGTATCACTTATTAATACGAGTATGTGTTTTACAATAATTAACTCCTGAAATAGATTTTCCCTGTCAGTAATTCATTCATTTGACAGTTATTTTGCAAAAAAATACACTAGTTGAATAAGTCAAATAAAATATATGATTAATGATGAATAAAGATGTTTAAGTAGTACAAAATTTTTGATATTCATATTTTTATAAATGCCTTTGTCTAGATCACCAACATAATGATTAAAAAATTCACTTATGAAAATTTTCTCTAGCAGCGCCTTTGAAAATTCAGTGTACAACGAAGTTGCGAAAGGAAAATTAATGCTAATAACTTCCTCGGTAACATCTACGAGAACTATTTATCTTGTTATTATAAGCTCTGCATATACTTATAAATTTTAATTTATATATAGAAATATATATAAATTAATTTATTAAGCTTCTCCGTGAGAGAAGAGGCCTTGCTCAGCAGTGGACTCTGATAGGCTGATGATTATGATGATATAGAAATAAATGTAAGTAAATATTAATTTGACTATCATGTATAACAAGTTCCAAATAAAATACCTCAAACTTATATATGACAAAAATTTAAACATACAATAAACTCTTTAGAACTTTAATTGAATTAGATACAAATAAGCATATATGAATAAATATAATCTGTCATAATAATTAATTAGTTCAGTTTTATTAAAAATTTTCAAGATGTGTATGGAGAAAATTCCATATAACATTTTATATTTATATAACTTTATGTGAACACAGACAATATGGAATATCTTTTTTCTTTTTTTTTTGGTTTGTTGATATAATCTATATGAAATCGATAGAATATTATATAGTAAATAATAAACGTATTTTACTTTAACTGTAACTAATTACTATACAATTTATTAAAACTTGTTATTCAGCTCAACATGGTTATTTGATTTAAGTTTTAAAATCATTAAATCGATTAAATTAATTTTACACAAAAACTGTTCTTAAACCACCTACACTATTTTTTAGTATTATAAAATATTGTAGTTCATTTTCATGACAACGAAGTTGCTTCTCTTACACTTTCATTGTACCTATTAAGAAAATATTTCAGTTCAGATATAAAATTGGTATATTCTTATTACAGGCTGGCTGATTCTTTGCCATTATAAAATTTCATTCAAGTCTATTCACTCTTGCCTTAAAGATATCCAAATTGTAACTGCAAAGAAACACAAAGGCCGGAAAACCAATAAAATATTCTGCTGCTTTCAAAAAAAGTAAATAGCGTACCAGTAAAACTTTTTCCATGTCTATCTATGGACTCATAAAACGTGAAGTGACATTTGGCATCACCTTAAGAAAACGTGACAACTGTACTCACTACACATACCAAGCCGTGCTTTGTATATGTATATATAAAGAAAAGTTTGGACGTAAGCTTTTGCAAGGATACCAAGTTTCTGTATAGCTGCCTGAGCTTAGGACTCAATGAATTAGATTTGAAAGAAAAAATAAATTAAATTTTTTATATAGTATTAAAGACTCATCCAAAATTTTATAATTTATTATTTCATATTAGTCTAGTATATCAAATTGATCAGTTATCCAATTAAAATGTAAATAATTATTGTGATTTGGCATTTAGTATTTGATTGTTTACTTATATCAATCATATGTTTCGTTTATATTAAACGAATGATCGGAGGTGACCGTTTTTGAAAAATGTTCTATGTCAACACGTAATTTTTTTTACGGTGTCCGTTTTACGTTCGCAATGGTCGTTTGTGGGAACACACGCAATCTATGCGAGTCCCACCACCTCCTTCTTCGTCTCCACTTCATCTTCAGTTGTGGTTTCAGTTATATTATTTTCCATACCTATCCCACGAGTAATAGCTAAATATACAGTCCACTGGAACAGGGGCCATGTATCCTGGTAACCCTAAAACACCTGTGAGATCGGGAGGTATCTCAGGGTTGGTACACTAAAAGTGGTATTGAGCCATCTACCCGCTCCCGAGAGCAACCCAAGTCATGTACTGCCCCCAGAATTTCTAGCGCTTTTAATAAGATAAACCCCTCGCGGCCCAACCGATTAAAGCAAGACACTTCCCAATGTAGTGCATTGGGAGCACCAGTTTGACGGCAGTATAGACCAGTCCGGGGCAGTATAAATGGGCACTGAATGCCATACTTGTCTCATCAACTATACAATCTCGAGAAAAAGTTACATGAATTGGTGATTCCTCTTATACGCCCCTCCCCCCACATATTAGTACCAACTCCGGAAATAAATGCCCCATAAGACGAAGTTGTCCGAGGTGCACTGGCCAAATAGCTACTTTTTCCTTAGATAAAAATCTTAAGAGTTAAAAAAATTAACGAACCTAACCGACCTTAAAATACCAAGGAGTCACTCATACAGCCCACTCTGCTAAACATCAAAGTATCAGGAGAAGCCCCAGGGCTGATAACATTGGCGCTCTTAGTTTGACCCAAGCCTGCCCTGTAGGGATCATTGGAGTGGGCAATCCCCGACTGCGGCAAGGTGGCGGCCCCGGAGAGATCTTTTAAAGATTTAAAACAATAACCAATTCAGAATAATTTTAAAGAGTTTATTAGTTGTTTATTTTTTACATTTTTTTTTTATATTACCTTAAAGGTCAAACAGAGAGAAGCTTAACCTGATGGAAAGTAATCACCGTTGCCCATGGACATCTGCAATATAAGATGTTGTAGATGCGTTGCTGGCCCTATTTGTGGAAGGAGCCACCTGAACACTTGATGTTTGAAATACCCCATTCTGTAGCTCTCTGGGAAAACCTCGGACGGAAGATCATTCCACATCCTACATATGCGTGGAAAAAATTAGTGCGACGCACGTACAGTCTTGCAAATGCATCTAGGTGATGTAGATGAACTCCAACCCTACGACGAGTAGTGCGATGGAGGAACGGTGACGAAGGCACTATATCAAACAGTTCTTCAAAATACTTCCCGTTGTATAGACAATAGAACACGTAGAGGAAACTCACATCCCTTCGGAGGCTTAGGTTTTCTAGATCGTCTGTGGGGATGGGATCGGTGACAATACCAACTGCCCGACGATGTATGGAGTCAAGTGGAAGAAGTTGGTACTGTGGGGCACCGAAGCAGAGGTAAGAACAATATCCACGTGGGGGCAAAACTTTGCTTTGTATAATAAAAGCAAGCGTCTCGGTGTGAAGTACTGCCTCGCTCTACTCAGTACCCCTAGTTTTTTAGATGCTAGTTTAGTGTTATCCTCCAAATGTCTCCGGAATTGAACGTCGTTCACTATGTCAACCCCAAAGATCCCAATACTCTGGTTGGTCTTAAGGGGGATGTTCTGGAACGTTGAAACTATAGTAAATGAGGTATTTTTAGTGGTAAACGTGTAGAATTCTCGCAATCCTTCCCGGTCTGCTTACTTATAGTGCCAAAATAGACGTCTTAGACGTTGTTGGCACTAATTGAGCCTCGGAGTGCAACAAGCAGTGGTCGGATGACCCTAGGGGTACATTGACGGACACACGGTAGCATTCCGGGCGAGTGGTCAGCAGAAGGTCCAACAAGTAAGGGATATGGTCCTCAACATCCTTGTACCCCTTAAGTTGCAAAAGTCACCGTAAACGTAGAATGGGGTGTCGCTGTGGATATCTTGATTGTTTTTTTGACAGACATATTTTTTTTCTTGTCAGGTGAAGGGAACGATGGAAGGTTGTTGATGATCCACCAATCATCCTGTCAGAGAACATTTCCCATAGTCTGAACTGAGGGTCGAGTTTTGTGTGTCATTGGCACGAGGTACGGAGCGGCCCCCGATCGAACCCGTGGTTGCAAGCTTGGTTCCACACCGGTTTCCCACTCTGGCACAGCCAACAACCCATGGGACTTTTCGTTGGCGGCGGGACAGCCTCCTAGACTGGGCCAGACTAGTTTTTTTTTATTTATTTATTAATTCTCCATGAACTCTAGAGTCCATGCCTTTGTTAGACTTAAATATTGAAATGTTTACAAGCTTTTCTTAAATAGCTCTCAGTTACAATTACAATAATAAACTACAATAATAAACTGAAGGCCGTGATGATAATCCGTTGATGGTGTCGATGTCTCTGGAGTGGATTTCCATCTTGAGGTTGTATTCTTCTATTTGCTGACTGGTTGCTTTTATTGCTGTTGTGATCAATCTTCCTAGTGCGTCTTGATGGTTGTCTGAATAGTAGACAAATGAATTTGTATGTCTGGACATAGCTACTATCGCGTGTGAGACGCTGTCATGCAGTGGATAGTTGTTAGGGCTGCGTTTTATGATGACAACAATCTCACTGGTTTGGTCTTGTGCTTCATGAATAGTCATGGTGCGAGATTCTTCTCCTGTTCCGTATCCTTCTTGCTGCAGTTCGGATTTCTCCTTCTGCGTGTAAGTTAGGTAGAGAGTCCTCGGTAGATGTTTTGGGATTTTCGCAACAGTGTATTCCTTCAGCACAGCGAATTTTACTATCCTGTTGGAGGAATAGATGCCTTCATAGATGTCTTTGAGCGCGTAGGCTACGTCCATTGGGCAGCGCCTGGTATATAGTAGATCTTGGTTTATGTTTGCCAGATGTTCAGGGCCTTTGTAGTATAGTCTGAAGAGATTCTCACGTTCTATAAAGGGGAGCTGGTTAATATCTCCGATGAGCAGAACTTCGCTAGCATCAGTGATACGTTGTGCCATTACTATGGAGCCAAAGTGGTTCATGAGTGCCTCTTCGATTATTAGTCTTCGGCACTCTCCCTTCTGCTTTTCTTTTATTCCATTCGCGACGATTGATGCAATGTGCGGATTCTGGCCACAGCAGCGGGTCCCTTCATGACCGCTACCTTATTCCTCAGATCTGTCTTTCTTTCTATCGTTGTTGTCGCTACTATGTCCGTGGTCTCGTCAAAATTGGCCACTATCCAGGTTGTCTTGCCGCATCCCGGTACTCTGTTTGTCCAGTGAATGGTTGGAACTGTCCAGTCCTCGAGGCTTGTGGCTTCCAGCAATTCTTTCGCTCTTGCTATTATGCTGACTTCAAGGTAGATTCTTGTGGATTCAGTTACAACCACTATCGGGTCCGTGGGTGGGGTGTCGAAGGTTGTTTCTCCTGATCTCTCGGTTTCAGTCTTGTCAAGGAACACAATGCCCTTCTCTCCGTTGTATGCGGCCATATGAAGTTGCATTTGTCCTCCCTTGACCACCTCCGAGGTGCTGTTGTCATAGATCGTTGCTTCTGCCTCCTCAAGTAATATCTTCAATAAACCTTCGTTCCTCAGGTGGAACGCTTCCTAAATTTTGCGGCAACTGTTCGTCTTTTCCGCTTTGCACCCTTTTATTATTGAGATATACTCAAGGAATGCATTAATCAGATGGTCTCTCGGCTCGACGATCTTCCTGTATTTAGGAGGCTATACTACACCCATTTCGGCTTTTGTTCTTTTTGTTGGCGCACTGTGAGGTGTGTTTTTATACGCTGTGGGGGGCGTCCCACGGATTACAGGCTCGGTGGATGGCTTCCGTGGAGCTTCATGAGTTAACTTTTGGAGGATTGAGGCAATATTGCACCCAGCCGTAGACTTTTTGGCTTTGATTTTTTTCTGGGTGCTCTTTTCCTTGAATCTCCGTTATTGCAGCTCTAAGCCTGATGGTTTGCCGGGACTGATTAGGCTTGTTGGGGAACCTATAGCGACGGTGGCAGGGGGGGCTTTTTGTTTCCTGGTTTTCAGGTAGCTAAGATTTTTCCCTTTGTGTTCGTATACGATCACCTCGTGATATTCTGAGACTTCCACACTTTCGAGATGATTTTGTACTTCACCCTTGTAATAGCCAGCGAACAATGCGTCTACACTTATGATCTTGGGTGGCAGAGCGTTGTCTTTGCTGTTCTTCGCTATTGCCGAAAGGAGTGATCTGGCTAGGCTAAACTGGGATCTGTCGTGTTGTGCCTTCAGATTAAGTATGGTCTTGTTCTTGATGTACAAGACAGGGCATTTGTGGTTTTCAACGTCCACTTCGCTTATTGCTTCCAGTTTTTTCCTCCTAATAGCGGTCTTCCTTGAGTCACCTTTTATGATCGATGCCAGTCTCGGTGCAATTGATACCCTATTCGGTCCGGTGTTCGAGCAGAAACTGATCCCCAGTTTTTCGTAAGGAGGGACAGACTTGGTTCGGGTCCCTTACGGACCAACGGGCGGCCAGTAGTGAACCGTTTTATCGGGGCTGGACCTCGTGCCAATAGAACACGTTAAACCGCTCAAAACGGACTTATCAACGTCCTTAGAGAGGAAAGGGTAGGAAAAGGGAAAGGGCAACCGGCTCTCTCACTCATCGCACGAAACGCAGCCATTGAAGGCTACTTCACGCCGAACTTCTGTGAGAGGTTGGTACGTCCCCGGTCGAGCCAGCCCATGTTCGAGCTATAGTAATTTGACTACAGCCCGACTCTACCACCTATAAAACTAATTGAAACTATTTTCAGGTAAAATAATATCCAGCATAGAATTTCTGTGGTATTGTGGATGGTCACTCTATTTCGGATTTATAATTCTGTCATATTCATTAATATCTTCCTTAAAATCTGTCTGTTTTAAAAAGAATCGATGGCTGTTTTAAATGTCAATTTTAATTTAATTCATTTAATATTTTCAATTTATTACGCCTTTCAAATTATATAAAAATCTTTTATAAACTTTAATTTATTGTACCCTGAGTGGACAGTTGTCACGACATAATGAAGATTGATAAAGACCAAAAGTTTATTTGCTTTTCTAGTAGACGCAAAATAAATTTAAAAAGTTATCTGACCAATTTTTCAATTTAAATAAAACGTTGACAATAACCACATATTTAATTAACTGTTAAAAATTCTATGAACACTTCCACATAATATTTTAAAACTGCATTCGTCAGTATATAAAATTATGAAACATTAATGGTTTTACTTAACTCAAAACAGGGAATAATTTTAACTATATGTCTTTTTCTGTTGCTATTTTAAAATATTTCGAAGTCTATTTAAAAAAAAACTTGTAAACATCTATTTAATACTTTGGCAAAATAAACTAAAGTTAAGTTAAGTTTTACCCAATTTGATTGCAGCATTCATTAAATTTGATTTTTTTTAATGTTTACCTTTATTAAGGTACAACAAACGCGTTTTTGATTTAATAATTCTTTCCCACATTCTTTAGTTGCAATATGTTTGAAGATTTCGCAATCAACTGGCTACAAAATTTTATGTTATTACTTTGACACTTACAAGTTGATTACCAGCGAAGGCGCAGATTCAGAATTATATAGAGTGAAGTGTGTGCAAGTATTTTTATAAACTGATCAGTAATTATATTTTATAGTTCAACGTGAAAAATCTTTAGCTAGTAATAACTTAAGAACTACAATTAATCTAGGAATAGCAGGATGATGTTTTTAATATTATTTAATCATCAAATATCAAAAACCTAAGAATCAATCCTCTATATAAGCAAGCAACAATTTTTGATCTTTACTTTGTAAGACCAAAACCTTATATTACCATTATAATACGTATATCAGGTACACTTCAATAGAAATTTTAATAACGTAAGCTCTTGGTTAACTTTATAAGACCAAATACTATAATATATAATAATCTGTTTCCTTATAAATTTATTAAAACCCAAGAGTATTTAATAAAAAATGAAATGAAACAAAACATTTTTTCTATTAAAATTGTATTTTGCAGGGGAAAAGCATATACAATTGTAATGACCTAAATAACAGTAATTTTATAAATTTTGATATGCAACTATATTCCAACTAATCAGAAGTGAAACACAGAGGTAAAGGTATTTGTAGAGGAATTTCATTTGTCTCCATCTCTTGAACCAATTTTAGAACATAATTAGTATGAAATAAAGCCAAGCCAATTATCAAATGTTCTATATTTCTGATTTAGGTATTTAATTTTGTTACTTATAATAAATAAAAGTATTTTTTTCTTTTGTAAGAAATCTATAATAGTACAATTTCTATATCTGAATATTTTTCAAATGATATAGGTGCGATAAAATAAGAACTGCCGCTAAAAAGTATTCAAAGAGAGTTTAAGATAATATGGCTCTTTTAAAAACTTTTTGTTTTCTTGTGAATCTTTATTATGTAAAATTGAGTCGAAACGATAAATAGCATTTTTTTGAAATAAACATCAATTCATGGTTCAATATTAAACATTGACACAAGATACAGTAAATTTATCATCGTACTATATCGAGGCCAGAGACTTTCGTAGGATGACTTTGTGTTTGATGGCTCTAAATTCTTCATTAATTTTATATTGGATCAGTGCTTCCTTGGGGACTGCCTGTAATGCGTTTGCCTTGTTCCGATTCTCCTGATAGAAACGGCTCGTCGAAGGGACACATTTAGTGGTTTAGTTGGAAGGCTTAGTAATCTACTGGGAATTCTACACACGTCTTTCATAAACCACCTGTGTGAATATGGTCCGTATGATGTAAACCAATATTTTTTTTCTTAATAAAGTTCATTTTAGGTTACCTTTACTTTTCCAATCACTTCTTTTATATTAAAATAATAAGGACGTTTGAGAGACAATCAGAATCTTCACTTAAATTTTAATTGATTGCTCTCTTTAATATTGTACGATGTACCAACTGTTGGTAAGTAACCAAAATTTGGATAATGTTGTACTACTTGAAAGTAAAAAAAGTGATTATTTTAGAATTTGGATGTAAGAAAAATGTTTAAAATTTTCACTCATTTTACAACTTAAATAGTTATTTGACACTAATGTTTTTTTAAGATTACGTTTCAATTGTTAAAGTCTGCTTTGTATTACGAGTTACATATTTTTATATATATAATCAACAGACTACAGAAAAGTTCATTAGGGTAAAGTAAAAATTCTAGAAGGATTTGTATGTCATACTTATAGTAAGGATATATGTCATACTTATAGTAAGGATAAAATTGATTATATTCAGAGGGTGCCCTACTAAGTATTTTTTCCGATATTTGGTTTTGGGCATACGGGTACGCGACCCCGGATCCTCGAGCCACCACTTTCATACCTTTATCTCCTGTCCATGAAGGTGGTGTCCTGTACCTCTCCCACATTCCCATTCCTTACCCTTCTCCCCCCCTCTCTATCTTTATCCCTTCCTGGTTTTACCCGTAGTACGGGGTTTTGGAGGTCAGACGGCAGTCGCTCCGTTAAAACCACTTTTCGCCACTCGTATGGACCACGGCATAGACAATGGACTGGGTACGGCTAGGGCGTCGCCGCTAAACGACGCGCAGGCACATCGCCCTACACCTGCGATAAGTGGGCAAGGGCTACCGTGTCACGTACGGGCACGGCTAAAGACGTCAGTACCCAAAA
>JAAAKD020000486.1:4189101-4199987 GCA_010014825.2 Danaus melanippus
GTCGGGTTAGGAATTGGAATACATTGAAATCTATTAATAAACTTATCTTAAACACTAAGAGATATTTAGTTCCGTTAGTTTTATTAAATATAATACTTGGACGTCGATAATAAGTTACTCAGTATCAATCGGATTCGTGTTAATTATGATCAGATACTGTATGTCTGGTGCAATGTAATTTGATCCGTATTACGGTTGCATAACGCGTAGGTACACACTTGCAACCCTTTACCGTTAGAGTACTAAAGAAGAAGGACGTAGTATTAAAGCGACATGAAGTGCCATTGAAAATTATTACAGATAATTAAATATTATTTTTATAACAAAAATTCTATATATTTTTTTGTAAGATAAAACTAACAGTAAACAGAAGCTGTTCATATCAACTCCATTAATAAATAAAATAAAACTATAATTTATAATTATCTGGATTCCAATCTTAAAAGTATTAAATTGCTTTACTTTCAACACTCCATATAACTTGTAATTTGCTTACAAATAGAATATACAAAAGCTTGCGTAATCTCAATTAGTTTTAAACTAACGTTTGATATCTTTCAACACGATAGATTTAATTTTGGCGCCTCATGACACTAGACATGTGTTTGTAGTTATCAAAATCATCTTAACGCCTACTTAATTTCACTTTCGATTATCGTTTAATGAATTGAGAGGTCAGTAGTGAACTTTCGCCTGCGGCTAATTGTATTATTAAATATTACGAATGATGTTGCCCGATATTGTGTTTTTGTTGATTGTGTTTATATCTTTTTGAATGTCAGGTAAGTTACAACGGATCGTAAATCACAAGGTTGCGTTAATTGCGGCTAGTACTAATGTTTCCCATCACTACATATTAACTTTCTTCAAGCGGATAATAAATCCTTATAAGACTGGATGGAAATGGAGTAATCGAGATATTGGTTTCTAACGGAATAACGACAGACACTTTCTGAGGTGTGGCATTATAATAATGAAATTTTATCCAATAACTATACATTACTTATATATATATTAATTCAAATTGAATACTTATCTTATATTTTAAGTGCAATTAAGATATTTGCAGTCGAAATAATTCTTTTTTTTTTTTAAATACTATTTTACATACTTTTTATCCACATATAACAATAACAAACTAACTTAAATTGTTACAACTTAAAGTATTCAAAACAGTTACATTTATTTAATGATTGAACATTTCAATGAACACAAAGAAACAAGATGACCGGTAAGGTCAGATGGGTCATTAAAAACTGCCATTTGACACAATAGTTAATAATTATATTACTTTCACTTAAAGCTTTTCTTAGCGGTTATAAAAAGAAATTGGTAATGAATGTGACTATTCCAAATGCCTTTCACATATTATCAGAATATGATGCTTTTCTTTACCTTACAGTAATCAAGACCTAAACAGTCATTTAAAACTGAACTAACGAAGGAATGAATTAACGTATAAAGATCGTGAGATGGGAATGTACTTGTGTATGTGAACTAACATACATTACGTTTTTAAAATAAACAACATATTATTTTTTCACAACTGAAATTGCAAAGTGAATATGAACATAGGAACAAATACCATTAAGGAGTGCTTTTATAAAAGTCATGAATATCGTAAATTTTTAAATAAATATTAGTAGGCCAAAAATTTGCAGGTGAAAAGGCATCGTGTTGATGTACGCTTTTATTTTTTATTTCAAAGTATCCCGTGGTTATTGTACTTGTAACGATAACTTTGCATAATTCGATAAAAATCGAATAGTATAAAAAAATCTAATCGTAATATTAATGAACAAACTTTATTCCTATTCATGTAAAGAATAAAAATCAAAGCAAATAAAATCTGACGACAAAAGACGGCCTAGCTAAGCAGAGATCTCTTCCAGATAACTTTTGTTATAAATAACTATATTAAAGAAGTTTATTTTCTTGTAGACGCTGCGGCTTTTGCAATACGATGTGCTCAGGTTTATTAAATTATAAAACCACTATTCTGTGGACTTGAAGGAGGCTATAACTAATTTACCTAAGTGTTTCATCCATCTTTCAAGCGTATAATTTTTTATTTAACTAGTTCGCTTTATTGGCACTTAACGATTTCAGGCCACGTTGCTCCAGATACATAGTTTATGCTTTTCACGATTTACTGAGAGTGAAAATCATTCCTAACAACGCTGTCCACACAATTAACATACTTATGTGCTTTCTATTGCCATAGGTAATGATATTATCACATCAGATGCCATGGATAGATAATTTAATTCTCAGGACGTGTTTGACGGATCCTTCGTTTCTACTTTATACAATGTTGGTGGCGTCTCTATAAATAAATTTCTTAAGTATTTTATTCTAGTAAATGTAAAAAATATATGTATCACAATGTTACAAAAATAATTGAATAGTGATTTTTATATTTCATATAAATATATATCTAACTCTGATAATATTCTAAACAAAAATCAAAACAAGGGCTCAATATACTTTCTTATATATACACATATAAGCCCATGTCTTGAAAGTATGATTTTTGTCGTCTCACAGTTTTTTTTTTTTATTTTTCATTTTACGTACGGTTTTCGTTGCCACAGATCGAATAAGGTGTGAAAGTTCTAATCTTACGTCAGTATAAAAGTAACTTAACACTTATAAAGTGTTTTATACTATGAAATAGATTTAAAGCACAAAGCATTATGTAAATGAGATTGATGAAATGACTCACTCGTCAAACGTGAGTGTAATACGTTCTTGTTACCACACTTTAATGAGCTGTCATTCGTTTACGTCTTTAAATAACTAATTATCAAAGTACAAAACAAGTTAACAAGTAAGTTATGTTATTTAAATTAAAAAATATCTCGTTAGTTAGTCCATGTGATCAATGATGCGATGCGGATCTCTAATGATGAAAAAGTGTTAGTTTTTTTTATACGCGTGCAAGTGAATCTATTGGACTTGAGAATGTAAACGTCGATCCACACTAGAACTACTTAAGTGCGAATAAAAGTAATGTTCCGGAAACAAACGCTATTTAAAGTTATATGGTATAATTTCCAGACATGCTAATTATAACACTCTATACGAGACTTATTGAAAAGAGAAAGTCTCTTTTTACATTAGCCTTTTGTGCATTTATTTTCGTTTCCTTTTTAAAGCACGTAACGACATATGATATTAAATCTTCCATACCGGTATGTTGATGCTCAGTTCCCATTATGAGAATCCGCTGAATCGCACCAATCAATCGAATCAACACATTGAAAAGCCAAATTCTAGAATCAAGTTGATTGCGACTACCGTTTCAATGTTTGTCTGTTTGAATACATATCGGTTGAAGTAATTGATTTTGTGCACTTTCTACAATCAAAATGTTAGTTTCGCTTTCGTACATATATCTGTTGCGATGATTCAAACTGTTCATGTTTTATCAATGTGACACAATCGTAACATGGTATAGACACAATTAAAATTTTATAGTTATCTAATAACCAACTGCTTTCCTTTTATTATTACGCCTTGATGTTCATTGTTCTAAAAAGTTGTAACATCAGTTCACTGTTACTGTCATCAGCGCTTCAATTACCATGAATGAAGACATTTTATTACGACATGATGAGCTATAGCATAAGTTCTATGTGATTTATGTCCATCCGTTCGTAACTAGTCATGAGCCATTATGCAACCGGATGAAAAAGTTGAAGAAACGTTATTTCTGCATGATCTTAACCGGCCAGTCCTTATAGGAAGATTGAGTCCCGTAACCGCTTATTATTCTGCATATACGGTATCATGGCTTCGCGTCTGGGTTTTGCTTTAGGGCATATGTTACATCAATGCGGTAAACCACCATAACAAACAATATAGAATTTTAAAATAACGGGAACATAATGAAGGTTGGAATGATAAACCGCATTCTAGCTGTAAAATATGTATATCCATATCAGTTATCACGTCATTTTATATTAATCGTCGTCACGTCACGTCATTTGAATAATGATATTAATCATTAAATACATATTATTTTTTTCACTAACTTGTTTAATGATTATTATAGGAAAGGATACTTCATAGCAAATTAACATTAGATGGCAATAATTCGTAGAGCTCTTATTTCTAAAGTCGCTGACTCCAATTTTCTTTAGACATTCCATTTAATGTCCTCATCCAGATGCAACGTATGCAGATAGAAAAGCGAAATTTTTATTAGGTTACGTAACAAACGCAACAAATGGCCTTGAATTTAAAAGTCAATGTCGGTCGTCGCACGCAGCGATGCACAAATAACCGCGTCACACGGAAACCAGTCTCAATCATATCACGTCTAACGTGTTATACGAACGCGATCGCTGATTGCTGAAGATAAGCATTATTAGCAGCTTTAACAGCTTGAATTGATAAAGATGCTGTGTTATAGATGACGACTTTATTCAAGCTGCCACCACTGGAATTGTGTCGGAATTGATTATAGTTTATAGATCCAAAGAAAATAACATCATGAATTAAATTGTCATAACAAATTGTTTATCTGATACGAATCTTAGCAGTTGCGCAACTGGATACTTTCAGAACTTAAATGAAAAGCATTACGAAATAACAACATCTTTGTCTAAATCGGAACTTATTCATTATTGTTTATCTGTTAAATTACATTTACTATCAGCGAACGGAATAAAATCACAAATTCACCTCAAGAATTTTTGCTCTCTCTAGATTATTAATATTCTCAAACACTCTCAAACGGTCATAATTATCAGAAGTAATCTCCATTGTAATATAATCATTTTTTAATAACCAAAGCAAGGAAAGGAATTGTAAACGACAACAGAAAGTTCAACTACTTCAACTTAACAAACTTCTTTGAGCTTTTGAATGATCTGAATAGAATAAAGGAATTAAATAACATATCTAAAAACTAACCTGCATTAGTATTAGTAACATTACTCAAGCAAAACTGAGAAAATATCTTGTATTACAGTAATTACGGTGAAAGTTTGTTTTGATGGTTTAGTATTCATGAATTTTTGTTAACTAATCAAGAATAATCTTCTGGGGTTTTCACACATGTTGTTAACTCAATTTCTAAAATACGAGTATGTATTAACGTAGTTTGTTCTAGAATATAATAAACCATTTTAATATTTAGTCGCATTTGAGGACTTTTCAAAGTCTTTAGATATGTACTCATTATTTCTTATAAATGATGTCCATTTTATAATATTTAACTACTATTACGTGAAGTATGATCCTCACGTTCGTTCCGAACAAAGTAAGCTCACGTCCAACAATAGACGTATTATTTTGCTTGAATACTTTCCACTGTAGTTTCTGTTTACGACTATTCTAACCTAGTTCTCCTATCCTAAGGTACCATACCCCTTTCTCTTCCAATCATAAGATAGGCTATCGACTTTCTAGTAATGCGTACTGATTAATTAGACACGATTAGTATTTGAACCGTCAACTGATTCGTAAGTTTCTTTGGACGTAACTTATTTAGCGGTAATATTGAAAATGATTGGTTGTTCTCCAGCTTCCTTAACTTCCAACAATAGTAACAAAATATTACTTAAATTGATAATTATAAAATGAATAAAATCTGTACGAATCTGCTTTATGTTGAATACTTTATTATTATCGAATTATATAACTTTATACTAGCATATTATAAAATACTATAGCAATAAAAAAGCTATTACCACCTTACACAATCAAACTCAAATCGCCTGACATGTAATCAGAATAGCAGAAAATAATCTCAAGGGATAATATCCCATCATCAGACATAAATGTTTTTACAACCATATTTATAAATGAAATGTTCTTGTACGCTGAGTTGAAAATTGTATCAAGAATTATGCTTTATCCATGTCTATAGTATATTGATACACCTACGTACCTGGAACAAATTATTGAAAAACCTGCTATGAAGCCTTAGCAATCAATATTATATTAAAACTTTTTATATTTCCGAACATTCATTTTCAAATCTCCTCTCATCTCTTATTCCCAACAATTTTTTCTCAAGATATTAAAATATTTTGAAAGCGACCATATGACAAAGGTTAAAAAGGTTAAAAAAATATGTTCAGAAGGTAATTTTTCATGAAAAAGTTTTAAGACACCGTATTTCCAACCGCAGAAGACTAATGAGAAGAAAGTGCCCTCTACGTGATTTGAATACGTAAGTTTTATAGTTTATTTTATACTTTATAGCAAGAAAAATCTTAATGTTTGTTCAAACCAGTCAAAAATTTTATAGAATATCACAAGTCATTTTTTCTAGTGTATTTCACGAAATTTCCAGAACATATCTAGACACAATAATACCCACCAATATTGAAACTTTAAGATATGTATAAATTTTCTATACCTTTCTTGAATTATTAGATACTAAAACTTGTAAATAGGTTTTTTAATAATTTATTTACATGTAACCCCAATTTACAATTTGAAATGTTTATAATCTCCCTATTAAGGACAAATTTGGAATAAACAATGTTATAATTCATATTATATAGATATATATATATATATTAATACCACAAATACGTAACTGGATTGTATGATAATATTATAGGGAACTAAATATAAAATTGCATCTTAAAACCAAAGTATTCTTTACACACTCGTATGTAAGGACTTACTTTGCCAGCTCTCCAACAAAGTCATGACTAGTAAGTTATAACTTTTTAAGTACAGTATACTATGTAAGCCTTACAGAAAATATTATAATTTAAATATAAACGCCATAGACCATGTAAAATATAAACCGTTTTGCTTTTTTATATAAAAAAACATATAGAGCGTAATTTTTTTTTAATCAAACTTATGCATGAATAAAATTTACAACCATCCATCTTCTCCCCTAACCTTTGATATATAATTGTTTTCTAGAAGTTACAGGTTTTTATACAATGTGCGCGTGCAAATGAGTTTAATGACTTAATATTATAAGACATAATTGTCTCGTTTTTACTACAAGTTAATGGGCCGTATTGTTATTGAACTTTGTCGTATTGTTTGAGGGTAATGCTTTTGTTGAAGTGTTTTCAGTAATGTTATTCAGTATTGTATATTATACATATATGAGCGCAAGAGAATTAATAAAAAAATATAGGCTTTGAATTTAATGTGCTTGAGATAATGCTAAATAATAATAATATTTTCAGTTTTTCTACGCGTTTTTTATTATTTTAAAGTACATACTCCCGACGTTTCGGTCACTTTGCAGCAGCTGTGATGACTGGCAGACGAGGACAGGAGCTTTTTCATAGCTTACATAGATAAAGAAGCGTTTTCATTTTTTAAAAACGCGTAGTAATATTAGTTTTATTTAAATAAATACTCGCGATGTCTTACATCTTATTATGAGATCACACTTTTTATATGTTGTGAATATTTTTAAGTAAACCATAGAAAGGAAATCTGTTATAAATCTCTCGCATCTATTATTATCAACAGTAGCAGTTTGTAAGCCAATAAAAAGTTTTACGTAAAGTAATTAACTACGAACCTTTTTCTCCTCAGTTTGTTATAATTAACCAACTTTACCGAGTTTATGTGAGAATTGATGGATAAAGGCAACTTTTTCTGAGGACACCATTCTTTATACGGTTCAATGCTTTCAGGCTTTAATATAACACTGGTCTACGTATTGCACTTCCCCATTGAACATGTTACAACTAATTAACGTATTAAGTGTAACGAAACTATAAAATCGTGTCCAGTATTTAATATAGAATTTTTATAACTTTGCAATTACTGACCTCTTTATTTGTCTGCTCGTTGATCTTGACATGGGTTTGCTGTGGTTTGTCCCGCAATGGTAAGTAGCCCTCACGACTGTCCGCCGGTTCCGTTACAGTGCTTTCCGCCATTATGGTTGTTTCTGTGCCCGTGTTTAAATCTGTTGTACGAGTCTCCGTAGCAAAATTTGATGTCGCAGCAGTTTCTTTTGTAATTTCAGATGTTGTACCTGAGGTCTCAGTACCAATGACCGTCTCCGTGCTATCGCTGTTTACATTCACAGTTGATTCTGTATCTTGAGCCGTCGGGGTTTCAGTAGTTCGCACCGGTTTGATGGAATATCTTTTTTGAGGCTTAGATGTAGATGTAACAATTGTTGTTGTCGGTGGCAATGTCTCAGTCTTTATAGCTGGTGTTGTTTTAATCTCGATGGTTGTATCAGTGGCGACGTGTTTTTGGGATGACTTTTTCGTTTTTGAGGGAGTTGTCGCAGTTGGACGAACAACTGACACGGTTGTTTTAATTTTATTATGGGACTTTCTAGCTACCGTTGTAGGACGTTCTTGGATAGTGGTCATTGTTGGAGTATTATCTTGTGTTGTGAAAACAGTTGGAGGTTGCCTATCGGCCGGTGGATCTAGATTTGAATTTTTTGGAGTTCTGGATGGTGGAAAGAAATAGTCCATGATAGACGGAGATTTATTGCGGTTGCTGGGTATCCAGGACCAAGGGTTGAAGTCAATGAGACGCGGTCGCGGCGGGTCAGCGTGAACGGCTGCGAGTGCAGCCAGCGCTACAAGTGCAAACAGTTTACTAGTCATTGCGCAGCGGGCACGTGCAGCCGCTGTGACGATCAGAGCGGGACTGCTCGCGCGCACCGAAAAACTAACCAACAGACCACCTCTTGTTCACCCAATAGATTATGTAGGCTCAGCAAGCAAATGCAGCCTGCATAGTATTGCAAAGAATGTTATATGATATTATATAAATTAATAAGAACTGGTAATATAACATTGTGTATATTACTTTCTTATACGTATATGGACGGAGTTATATTGATTAATATATATGTAACTAATACCTGTCCCAGCACAAACCTAAATATTAACTGTATTTGTAGCATCTACTAACAAACCCTGTCAAGAAAAAAACACAAATATGAACTTTTTCTATGATATCGTCAAAGACCTGTTAATTAACTAATAATTATTAATACTTGATGTTAATTTTCATAATGACTTTCCTCAACATAATTAACCTTTTACAGCTATTCAAACGAAAGCAATAAATTCTTTGATGATAGTACCGAAACACGTCTGGCGTCTGAAATTGATAAAGAATCAAATACCACAAACCGTGGTGATCTGTTCTACACGCTCTATTTGGAAACATCTTTATGTTAACTAATTTTTAATCTCACGGCAGAACTTTTTTTTTTCTTTCAGTCTTTTATTTATGTTTTGTTTATTGAGCAAATAAAGAAGAGAAGAAATATTACAGTAAAAAGTTTCCACTAATCACTCGTTTTTCCGTAGAAATCGGAAGTTTAAAGAACATATTATTTTGACTAATTTTTTTTTGTAAATAACGAGAAAAAGTACCTATTTAAGATACTGTAAATAATAATTATTCTTTGAAATATTTCTTTTACATTGCAATTTTAATCCACCTTACTCAAAATAAAGTCAACTAACAAATTTTATCTACATGTACTGATTGAGTTGGGAAAGGTGAAAAACGGAGATTGTCGAGCCACCGCATAAATATGAATGAGTAAACCTAAAGTGTCTGTCGATTAGACTAATTTTCGTTGTAATCTGTTAACCTATATAGAAATCGTTTTCGCTTTCGTGTAAATAAATTTCTAAAGAGAAATTCAATAATTCACGTCAAGGTAAGAGCTCTTTAATGTAAAATTCGAACATAAAAGTCTT
Source organism: Danaus melanippus (assembly GCA_010014825.2). Lineage (NCBI taxonomy): Eukaryota > Metazoa > Arthropoda > Insecta > Lepidoptera > Nymphalidae > Danaus > Danaus melanippus. The sequence goes on from JAAAKD020000486.1 coordinate 4,198,785, forward strand.
AGGTGAAGAACAATCAAATTCGAGCGCGACTCCATATTTAGAACATTATGTATATTTTACTCGACCCCTTAAATTATTGTCTGGAAAGCGAATTTTTTCGTGTCAGCAAATAAAATATATTGCTGTAAATTGTTTATTGAAAATTACTGTCGTTGTCTGAAAATTCATCTCTCATCCATTACATATTAAAGTATCTGACTTTTGATCTGAATTTGGATAGATATTTTCTAATAGATTGTCTATGTAAAAGCTCATATCCAATTTCGCACATGATACCGAGCTAACACGGTTAAGAGAAAATAACAGGACATAATAACACAGATAATGGTGTGAACCTACGTCAACACTTTTACTTCACATTTCTCATTTTCCTGGAGCAATCACAGACAAAGATATTACGTAATTATCCCTCTATAGACTAATGACTGGTATTGAATGAGCTGAGACGTGTTCCGCGTTTCAGTGAATCTGTGACCAAGTCAAATTGGCTAATAATAAAAGTTCTGAGAGAAAATTCACAACTACAATTCGATTTATGTTTAACCCGTGAGAACAAAGTTTAACTGCAATTTTGACAATTCTCATATTATATCTAAGCAGATGCATCGCTGATAGTAAAGTACGTACAAAGGAATCCGGATTTGAAACTCAAGTAAAAGCCGGTGGACTTCTATAAATTGTAAATGTATTCAAAACCTGCGGGGTATAGAAATTTATTCGTATTAGGAGGTATGCACTTAAAATAAAGTGTAGGCGGTAAAGTGCAAGTTAAACTATAAATAAATCTGGTCGATCTTATCATAGTAAAATATTAGATGGACATTTAATTCCTTGCCGTGATGGAAATGACATTTTTATACTGCGAAATATGTTAGTAAACAAACAATATTCCATTAAGTTATCTTCATGTACATTATAACTCAATTCCTATAATGTAACAGTTACTTAATTGATTCCAAGGTGGTCCTGTCATTAGTCATTCATTAGATTATTCTGCAAAAACTACAATCATCGCGAACTAAAAAGATATGCAACTTTGTTCCTCTCGGCTTTCACATTTCTGCAACGCTATGTGATATTTACCTCAAAACCTTTATATTAACCTATAATTCTGAGATAAATTGTCTATCGTTTTATCGTTATTATGATAAGATTGAGATATTACGAGATTATAATTTAAATATGCGGCTAATTACATGTGCT
>JAAAKD020000486.1:4270596-4281414 GCA_010014825.2 Danaus melanippus
TGTATATAACCTGTCCAACCAGAAGCTGGGTTTGAATTTAAGAAATCCACCAAAACAACAATACCAAAAACATAAATTATGATTTTTGTTTTGTATGTAATATAAATATTTACCTATGTTTATATTCATCTTTGATTGGTCTATTATCGTTACTGTCATCGTCTTCTAAAGAAAATTCTGGTTCGTATTTGTCTTCGGGTTTCACTTCCGGCTTCCTGTCTTGAACTTCACCCCGCATCCTATTCACCAGTTCCCGATACGCCTTATATTCATTCGAGTTTGGATTTCGAAGAAACCTGCAATAGTAAATAAAAAAATACATAGAAAGCCAACGGAAATGTGCAAAAGGTAATAATGAACCTGAAACACTATTGGGACATTGTCGCATCGTGTAAAAATATTAAAGTGGTTTTATTTACGCGACATTGCCCATACTATGTATAGTATAATAAAAAATGAATACAGCACGTATCCTCCCGTCGGAATCGAATTTACAGTGGCATTACCACATATTTTGGTCTTGTGAGTGTATAGCATTCAGGACATTTTCCCAGTGGTCGCCGTTGGTTGCCACTTCGGTTGCGGCTCGTAGTACAGCCGGCGGGAACGTATCTGCAGAGAGAACTGCACACCACGAGTCAACATAATGTCTTACGACCGCTCCAAAACCACTGTACAAATTAACCCGCGCCATAGTGACGACAACCCCGGGCGATACATGCAACTGTCTTCGATATGCAACAACGAATAAAGACCTATATATTTATAATCACGTGTTCAATGTATGACCATGATATTTAAATATGTGCGAGTCAAAACTCACATATATTGTTTATTTAATAACGTGTGTATTTCAAAGTCATGGGTTCATATTTTTAATGTAAGCATGTTATAACAGCTTGTCTCGTAAGTAAATATGTTTTTGTTCGTGGCTTCCAAATTATGAATATTAATATGAAAATTTGTATTCATAATACAAAATGACGTAATTTGTCATAAGACAGTTTTCGTATGTCGACTTATTCATTATTGCATACAAAGATTTCGTTCTACTCCTAGTAAGCATACATCACATTCGCTCTTGCGCTAGCTTTAGCACATAACATATTTGCTAACTATTATGGGCGTTTACCTTGAGATGTGTTCGGAGCTGGAATGTTTCCTGGTTCGAGGTCATTCGGTTGAGGAATGTGGTTAAGGGTCATAGGCATTGGAGGTGGTATGTTTCCGAGCTTCATAGGATCAGGAGGTGGTATATCTAAGGGTTTCGAGTCCGACATGACATTAGGCGGTAATGAATTTGGATGCATAAAAGGCATGTTCGGAGGTTGACCCATATTTAGAGGTCCGTTGTTGGGGCCGAAGTTAGAGCCATTTGGCCCAAAGGGTGGTCGTGATCCAAAGTTAGGGCCGTTAGGACCGAAACGTACATTATTCATAGAATTTGGTGGGGCGTTGTTACCCATTTGTGGATTGTTAAATGGCGGAAAGAATGGTGGCATTGGAGCATTTGGTCTAGGCCCGCGCATGTTCCCTCCGCACATATTTAGCGGCATTTGGCCTGGACCACAAGGACCGTTGGGGCCCATAAAATTTGGTGGCATAGAAAAGTTAGGAGGGCCACTCATAAAGGGGGGCATTGGCGGCATGTTTGGCCCTCCAGGCCCCATCATAGGACCTGAACCCATATTTGGACCTGGACCTGAACCAGGACCTATATTTGAACTTGGTGGCATGTTGGGATTTGATCCCATCTGTCCTGGCCTTATAGGACCTGGTCCCATTGGAACTGAGCCCATAGGACCTGAACCCCTAGGCCCTGAACCCATGGGGCCCGTACCCATAGGACCCGCACTCATAGGAGCCGAGCCCATAGGGCCTGAACCCATTGGCCCTGGACCCATGGGACCTGAACCCATATGGCCTGAACCCATAGGACCTGAACCCATAGAACTGGAAGTCATAGGACCTGAACTCATAGGACCTGAACCCATAGGACCTGAACCCATAGGACCTGATCCCATAGGACCGGAACCTATTGGTCCCGAGCCCATTGGGTTAGGTACCATTTGCCCTGGACCCATTGGCCCATGGCTCATATGACCGGGCCCAAAACCAATTGGACAAGGTCTCATTGGGCCTTGTCCTTGCTTCATAGGTACAGTATTCACAGGTCCAGATGCCATCATACCTATGGCTCCTGTATCGGAACCGTCATCTTCATGAGTATTATCACGAGATTTCATTTCAAGATCATATTCATCATTTGAGAGTGTACCCTCATTGGACTGCCATGGATTATGGGAAGCAGTTAGTGGAGATTGGTCATCGGGAGGTCTAACAGATAACTGCATTAAGGGTGGGATATTCATGGTGTCTATCATCTTCTTTCTGTCTTCTACGACTGGTGTAATAGGACTGTGGGTTCTCATCCTGTTTCTGTCACTCCAACGACGTCGCTCCCTGAAATATATAGTCAAGTTGATATTCTTTAATCATTGTAATTAAAATATGCAAAATTATTTATTCAACTACAGACATTAACTTAATTATTGCCTAAATTATCTGATAGATATAAGCTTACAATTAATAGTTAAACTATAATGTGAACCAGTAATATTTTATTTATAAACATAGTATACTCTAAAATATTCAGCAGTTTTGAAGAGAAATAAAATATTAACCAACAATGATAATAAATTAGGGTAAATAAACCCCAACAACAAAATTATCCGTAATTATTATTATGTTGTTGTCATTGTCATCGGCCTATCAGAGCCCACTGCTGAGCAAAGACTTCTTCTCACATGGAGAAGGTTTGAGCATTAATCACTAAACTAGCTCAAGATGGGTTGAATTGGTTGGGTATATAATGTATCATTAAGAAATGAGGGTTTGTTGATAGATCCAAAAATGAAGTAGAATCAAAAAAGTTTACATGTTACAAGTAAAGAATAATTCCATGCATGAAATTCAAATTCAACACTTTGGTTAATTTAATTCTTTAAACATTTTATATCAATTAGTGCTCATTACATTAGAAATAAGAAAACTACTATTACAAGCCTATTGGGTATTTTTATTATTAGTGACAGCTTTGATACAAATTCTGTGAAATCTTAAATTAAATACTGCTATTAGTTTTTATTTATTATTATAATCATTTAGTTAGACCATTTTGTTCAATACGATGGATATATGTTCTATAAGCAAAGAAATATATTAAATTGAACAACACATCAAGTAACTTTTTATATCATACCTCGATCCTCGGTCTTGTCTTCGGTCATTTGAAGTGTGATTTAAGTTATCATTCAGTTCTGGATCCACGTCCTCCTGAATATTTATTTCCAGATTTTTCTTTTCTTCTTCCTCTAATTTTGCTTTTTCCTCGTTTTCTTGCTTCTCCTTAGCTTCCTTTTCTTGTTTTTCTTTATTTTGTTTCTCTAACAATGCTTTGTATTGACTCATAAAACTGCCATCATTGGAAAATATATTTGGACCAGTTTCTTCATTGGTGGCAGGTCTAAAAAAATATGTTTAACCACTTAAATCACCTTTAACCATAAGCATTACAATTAAATACATATTTTTAATAAGATGTTCATAAACAATACTTGGGTGTGGTATTCCGAGGTGTAAAGACTTGAGATACGTATAAAATTCGTACGGTTGTTTTGATAACACGTTGAATTAAAGCTCATAGGATGGGCTCCGTTATTCAAATTAAAATTTTATAATTACGGCCCTTTCATTTCAAAATGTTTGGGTAGTGGATTTAGAGCTTTAATCGACAAGTTGCAAAAACATGTTAATTGCAATATTTTAATAGATTTAGATTTTACATATTTGCGTTCGAAATTGTAAAACACTGTAAACGTGTAATGCCATCAATAATACCTAGCCTAAAGACAGAAAAAATATATATTTTAAGTACTTAGATAATTTCGCTTGAGCCGCTAGGGCTGCAGCTTGTTTTTGAGCCTCTAATTTGGCTTGGATCTCCATCTTCTTCTTTTCGATTATTTGTTCTTGTTTGGACATTTGCGCCCATCTTGTACTTAAGGCTGACTTATTCTTATTTTCTTTAAAATGAATCATTATTATATTCTCAGTTCACAAATTACAAAATGCAACAATAAATTATACAATGTTACATCTCGAATTACTAAATTAGCACAGACTAATAATTTTTAAAGAGCCATAGACTAAAATAGTGACAGATTATATGAGAATAATTGTGCTTCAGAAACCAACTTTGCATAATACCTAGTTTGAAGGGCACGGAAACAACTACCAGTGCTGCCGTCTACATTAAACGGCCATGAGATTTGTGACCGAGATTTTTTATTTTAATTTTATTAACATTGACTTGTAGTGTGAATGTTATTCGTATAAAAAACATTGGTTGCTTTAAATGTTTTTTATTTGATAATCAATACTTGAAAAACTTTAGTTGTGTATTTATACAAACAAATAAGAAATGAAACAGCAAAAATCATTGCATATTATTCTTTTTATATTTTTTTCTCAGTTTAAATGGAAAATACAATTTCATTTATTTATAATGTTGTCATTTATTTATTGTAAACAAATATATTATAAAAGATTTACATATTACTATCAAAACAAAATATTCACAAAATGGCAGACTAACTAAACAAATAACTTAGCTGTTTCGTCAAGCATGCTAACAATTGCATCTTTTTGAGCTAAACAAGAAGAGAAGGTTTTGGCACTGATCCCACAATTCAAAATTAAATGAAGATAGCATAAATGCACATTGCAGCAACACTATCAGACTCTAGAACAAGTTAGTCTGTTTACCAGATTTTGAATAGGTACCTTTTTTTAACAATACTATTCACCATCTCTCTTCAGCTCATGTACTCCGCGATGTTACATATACTTCAGACTTTATTGACGTGATGCCAATTATACAATGTAAACGCCAAAGAGAGCCTTCACCTGACTATTGTTTGAGTGGTAACTTGACTGTAATAAACTATTAGCTGCCTCATTAACCATCGAAAATTAAAATGACTTAATTAAAAAAACAACAAACTCTTGCTTGTTTCATAACAATACAAATTCCATTGAATGGATTAAATCAACTCAATTGAAACATTCAAACAATCTATTTTAAAATAAAAAAGTACCTCTTCTTATTTCTGCATTACCCTGCCTTAACAAAATCATATTATACAATAAGACAGTTGGCGAAACAAAAAATAAAGCAATGGAAGAGGACGTGAGCAAAAAAAAATCACAAAAAAGGAACATTCAACGCTAGTATGCTTCAGAGTGCTCGCAGTGAATGCTCTAACTTAAAACAACTGTATACAATATAGTTGATTCATGAGTAGCGAAATAAGCTAAACCTCTTCCACTGTTACACGAAATGCCGAAAAGAAAAGTATAATTCATAAATTGTACCTATACTTTGTTTATAATCTATTTTTTTTTACATTTTAATAATTTAAAAACAACCAGCACTTGGTCGACAAATTTATATCCATTTTTTTTTTTGTGTATTTTATATTTTGATGAAATATTTAAAAGCTAATTAACGTGAGCCGATGTCAGGATTCATAGCAAGTCGTCGTTCGCTCGAACCGGCTGGCAAGTATCGGTCGTCCGCCTGACTCGAGCTTGTATAAACACTTCTATACACAATAACACTACCGCATCGTCTTTACATCTCGACTCATATATAATGCACTGATATTTCGTGGGGCACAAGGAATATCGCAGCATTGTTGAGGCCGCCGCCGAGCCTACGGCCCGTCTACATATACATATATATATTTTCTGTTCCCTTTTAATATTGTATAGCGATCCTTGTATAACACTACGATTACTTCCCATAAACACTTCCATGTATCTAAATCGTACTCTCTATTTACATCGACATAATAGTATTTAAGTTGTTCAGTAAACCGACAGTCTTGGGATCGCCGTCGGGCCGGAAGCGCGACGGCGGCCATATTGTTTTTTTTTTTTCTGTACAGCAAATTTACAATAACGTTTGATCAAAATAAGCAAACTCAAACATCTAAATCTAAACAAATTATGTATGGTGTTCACGTTACGCCCGCCTTAACCCGCTATAATATCAGCTATGTTAAGTGTAACTTGTTAGGTTTTGCTACGTGATAAAAACAACGCACAGACAAATTACCAGCTTTATATATATATAATAATAATAATGATAATAATGATATAGGCCAACATTCATTGTTAAGATTATACACGGGGTTAACACAACCAGAATGACTTTAAGTTACACGATTGAAAATAATCGACGAACAACAAATACATGAAAACAAATGAAGAGCCGTCGCTTTTTATCACGTAACAAATAGATCAATATACATTTGGGAATTAATATTACTTATACATCGCTAACTATTATTTAAAAAAAAATCAATGTTACTAGACACTAAATATCGTCTAAACTGTACAATGGACTATGATATTTCATTGAGATATTTTCAATTTGTATAAATATGACAAAATACAAATATTTCTGTCCGACCTCCCTAATAACTTATTCGGTAACAATCGAGCAACGTTTGACATTATAACTCCCTTTGTGACATTACATCAGATTAATCGTTTAGAAAGGTATATAACATCTTTCTATATAAAAAATTTGTTATAATTTTAAAGTGGTCTGCACATTGTATGTTACATAATTGATGCACTTTAATTTTAATTACACTGTAAGATCACATGTCGCATGCCACAGGGCACTCTTACATAGCTAACGTACATAGAATATATAATCTAAACAAGATTATAGTAAGATAAATTGTAAGGCGGTATTAAAATTTATAAATTCTCAAGTGCATCAATGAAACAGTGCTATAAATGAGACGAATGGAATGCATATTCACAATGTCCACTTTCAATCATAACATTTTAGTCAACATATGATAATCAGCGCATCATCAGAAACAGATCATTAATAATATATATTTTTTTCTCATTACGGTTATTATACATTTATAAAACAATCGTTGCTTAAACTACTGGTAACAATAACATTTTTAACGGTTCCCTTATTATGTTTCTTTATTTTAATATATAATGTTTGTGATGACACATCCATCTGAGGCTTACGGGGCAAGTGATTTTATATTGTCACAACTGAAACGAAATTTTTAAGCAAGAGCCAAGGCATTAAATTAAAAAAATAATTTTTGTTTTGGTGAATTTAAATTAATTCAGAATAAATAGGAGATTAAATAAATTAAGATTCCAAAGCAAAGTTTAATCATCTAATATCATGACCATAATATTGAGCATTTCATTGAGTAAAATGATTTATAATTATAACAAAACTTGTGAGCAAACAAAGGACACTTGCGTATGAATTGACCGTTCGCTGACGCAAAATGCGTCATTACGTACAAACAATTGACTGTTTGATTTTAATAATGAAAGTAAAGAAAATGAAATAGCAACGCCATTTGACACATTAATTGACAAAAATTAACTGAAACAACATCATCAAACAACAAGGTTTTGTAAACCCACCTCACCTCACCTCAATATGATCTCATTATACTATTTAAACATATATATTAATTTTATAACAAATTAGTATGTATATACAATATGTGGAAACAATTTTATGATGACGTATTCTCTTTAAGGACATAATTGCTTCGAACGGATCTGCTATGAATGGTAAGTTGGAGGAAAAGCAATTTCAGCTTTATCTATGACCTAAACTGTATACAGTATATAAAATCCAATACATTTAATTAATTAGTTTCTAAAAAATTAAAATAAAAAATCTTGAAATCTATGGACAATATCGCGGACCTGTCGTTTAGAATGTTCTAGCAGCCTTTCCGTCAACCTGCCATTTGTTTGCAGCGAAATGATATTATGAAAATAATGGACTCACAAAAACCTAGTTTTTCTTTTTGTTTCTCGAATGATAAAATCAGAATTACTTAACGCTAAATCATTTTCGAATATGGACGTTAGTTTTAGGACACAATACAAAAAGACGGCTTCATACATTAGGGTCCGGGAGTACTCTTCAATATGCCAAAGGACAAAAACAGATATTATAGAGACGTAAAATGAAAGTTAAGTATAGATAAAGTTTGGCATCAACACTAAAATATTAACAATTGAATTGAGAATATAATAGAATAAAAAAGATTTAAGGGTAAGTACTCTGTTCGGAAACGACCCGAATGCAGACTAAAAATAACTAATTTTTATTGTGATTGGAGGGTTATTCCGAATTGGTTTCAGAATATTTCCTTATCTCTAGTGGATGTTCAACACTGGCCGGTTGTTGCTAACAAGACGTTTATGTAGCGATTAAAAACTAACATTAAATATAAAAAACGTATTTATAATTTTGGCAAAAATCTATGACCACGTTCTCATACAAGACCCGGTGAGCGTTATTGCTGCATCATGCAATATATGTTCTTTACTTTTTTGTGACATCGCCAAGTCATTTATTCACACCGGCTATATATTGACAGATGTTAATAACAGCAATAACGCTACCGAGCTATCCGTACGTTTATAAGGCAATCATTTAATTTTAAGACAAATAAAAACTGTTATTACACTACCCATTATTAAAATTTAACAAGAACATGATATATATCATCCTATATTGTTTCTATATACAACATGCAAGCCGGGCGAGACGCGTTGTAATGATAAACGTCCAACGTACTAAGGTATACATAGATTCATACGCGACTTGTGGAAAAATCGCCAAGTGATGTAAAAAACAATACAAGTCTTATTAAATGACATTCATATTGTCGAATATTCACAAACTATCCATTCCTATGACGAAAAAGAACTTACACGGAAAATGTCGCTATGGCATTATTTATAAGCAAAAATTTATTGGACAACGATAACATCAGACGGCAAAAATTTTAAAGTGTAATAAAAAATGTGGACGAACAAACCTCTACCATTGGACTATTATGTACTTAGTTGATATTAATATATATATAATTCAGTTATTTACACTATAAAAACCAATTGTTAAAAAAAAAGAACAAATTGAAGGACCTATAGATAGGTAGAAAGGTCGCTCGTAGTCTAGACCCTTTACTACTAACAATAGCAAATAACACTATGGTACAATATTAACCTTATATTGTAGTGTTCTGCTTCAATTAAATTATATATATATTTATAGAAAATTTTCACATATTTTATAATTAAAGCAGAAACTTACAAGCATCTGGTAAAAAAATAAAGTTTGATATACATTAAATACAGTTAATGTCCGAAAATATGTAATAATATAATTAGCTAGGTTTTTTTTTTTAATAAATGTTTCTTAAAATTCAATATGGGCCCTCATATCCGGTATAGCGCGAAGTACGATCCCCGCTTGGTGTCGCTCGTCGTTTCAAATAAATTGTTTCCTTTCATAAAAGTAATGGAAGAACCGTAAAACTAAAAAATATATATATATCGCTGCATTATAACAATTTTTTTTAACTAAACATTATATCCATCAACCGAACAACAATAGGTACTTATATGCCAAATCGGCAGAAGGCTATTATGTGTGTACAAATACCAATAACGTACAAAGAATAATTAATCGATACATTGACAAAAAATAATAATTATATATATATAGAAAATTAAAATACCGAAGATTATATATCCACAATATGATTTACACCTATCAACGATGAGTTCAGTTTAAGATTTAAGGCAGCATCAATAGGAATCTCGATAACGGAAGCTTATACCTAGCTGTTGTAATTTTTTTCTTTTCATATATATATATGTTTACACACATTAACAATACTGCAATTTGGCTGTACCGCCAGTCCACACACTTGTATAATCTGTGTCACTAGGGAGTGTTGTATAGGCCATGTCGATGCTGCGGTGGTGTTAGAGGCATCGGGCGGGCTGGTAACTCGAGTGTCAGTACGCCTGTGTAGTACTGGCAGCTGACACGCGCTCCGGTTTCAGGTTACGCTGGAACACAAACACATACACACATTAAAATATTATAAAAAACAGCGTCTGTACAAGAAGTTTGCATATAATGTAATGTGTTCTATTTTTAAATTAACAACTGACAACCCTACGTACGTCGTGTGACGTTTCGAACCTGTGATAAAGATACAGTGTATCTAAACTCTCTACAAACTGTTATCTAATAACATATTATATCTGGATTAAATTAATAACAAATTTGTAAAACTAGAACTATATTTATTATATAAAAGTATATTAAACAATTTGCTGTCAACAAAAAATATGTTCAACCGCTATAAATGTTCAGAAAAAAGTTTTATCGCTAGATCATTATAACGTAATAGGAAATTTGTAAAATTATATGACTTCATATTCCACATAACACAACTCAGCCGTTGACGTAACGAAATACATAACTCTCGTGTTTATTATAATCACACAGCGAACGTGATACTTCATATATATAATTCTCTGTTGATTACTTATCACGGGAGACTATCTACATAAACAAGTTATATAACATTTGATAATGAAAAATATATAAACATCACAGGAAAACCTTTAAAAACACACACACACACACACACATAAATATACATATATGTATGTGTGTGTGCGTATTTGATTTTGTTTAGTAATACATTATAAACCTTTATTGTTATAGCTACCTAATACTTTATTTATCTTTTTAAATGACACATACATCTTATTATGTATGTATAATATTTATACTTACTGGAAAATCCTTTAAGCGTGTAACAGACTTGAAAATATATAAAGCAAGATATAAATAAAACTGTATCGTAGCATAATGTT
>JAAAKD020000486.1:4283863-4295903 GCA_010014825.2 Danaus melanippus
CCATAAAAGTTTTTACGCATTCGTTCAGAAATCTATATAAAGTTCAACTAATCATTAGGACGACATTTAAGTATTTTATCCTAACTTTCCCATTCCTTATAAGAATTAATAAAGGACACTCCTGATCATAACATTTTTTTTAAATGTGTCATATTGTGTATTCCTATGTATTATTAAAGTTATTTAAAATCTTTATAATATCATTACCCTATGATGTGGGCTCTTAGGCTCGGCTCTTTTGAGTTGTTGTTCTAACTGTGTAAACAGTGCTGCCACCTGTGCCACCCGACCGTACAACGACTGATACTCGGTGTACAGATTCGCAAACTCGTTCTTGTACGCGCGACGGGTACTGGAACTCGTTATTGGAGGATATTGCCTGGAATATTACACATTTAATATTACGCAAACATATAAGACACCTTTTCATTGTTAAATTATATAAACATAGTCTGTATATGAACAAATTTGGAGAAATACAAGCAAAAAGTTTATCAATACATACATATTAGCGAGAGATGTTATTAGTCATATATTTTTAAATAAATTTATTATTTTATAAGTAATGACATTATTATATAAATATGTACCACTGACATGAAACTGTAACAGTCACCAACAATCTATTTAATTAGCAGTGCAAAATTACAGGACAATTACTGACCAGCTGATAAATAAAATATGAGGAAAACGCACTAATCATATCAAGTTTAGCTCGATAATATTATATGTTCAATATAGTATAACCTTAATTTATATTTATTTGAACATTATCTCACCTTTCAATGTCTACCAAATCAGTCGTATTATTTTCTTCAGGCACGGACGTTAAAGCTGTATTTTCTAATGGTTCCGTTGTGATGTCTTTTACTGTAAACAACAAGAATTAAAGTAAATATATATATATAATATTATCAATTATTATGGTATCAAATTTTATATACCTGTGATACTCGTTTGCTCTACAGGAGGACTACTTCTACTGAAACCGTTTGTTTTAACAGGACTTGGACAGAGATCTTTAACAGTTGTGAAGTTGAGAGTATACCCATTGTCCTTTTTAACTGTAAACAATAAATAATTTGATATCAATCATTTATCACACAAATATGTAATTTATTCATACAACAATAAAATATAAATTTCAAAAGCCAAAAAAAATATAGAAATATTCAATGAAGACATCCATTGTTCACATTGACATTCATTAACAATGGCTATGAATAAGTAATTTGCAACAATAAATAATTACTTCTCAACTAAGTATAGGTAATAAACATTGCAAATATTAGTTAAGAGGAAAATTGAAACATATAAATTTTACTGTAACTTTGAAATTCCTTATTATTAAAAATATGACTAATATTTTAACACTAATTCTATCATAAAGAAAGACAAAAGTATTTTTTAACAAAACAACAACTTGAGTAAGCAACAAAGGGATCAAATGGAATTACAAATATCCTCAAGCATGCATGCATGTATTAGATAATGACAGCTTTGACAAGGATAATATATGTAACCGAGTCAATAACAAATTAACAAACAGACTTATCATGTACGTAAACAAGACTATTTACACTGCAAAATATACAGAGATGACAGCTGTGATCTAATTTAATACACAACGGTACACATATTATATTTATTATTAAAAAATTATTTTGCAATTGCATTCTCATGTCATTTATATATAGGTTTGTGTTATAAATACAATACATTTTTTATTATTTCTTTGTTTTAATTATTTACTGATCGACATGTATTGTATGATGAAATCTTGTAATATTGTAAATAACTCAGTAATGGGACTATGTTGATGAACCTGTGTGTTGGCAATAATTATTAACGATTGCAAATCGTTTTCGAATACAATATCATTATTAATTAAATATTGTAATATATTTACAAAACATTCTTTGGACATATTATATGTGAATAACACGTTATAAGTAGTGTGTGTTATTAATGACCTACTAGAGGCGGGCGTTATAAACTTTCTTTTTCGCCTTTCTATTCCTTTCATCTCCGTTTACATAATAAACACAATATTAACTCGATATAATAATAATAAAAAAAACAACACGAAGGTAGAAAGATATGTAGGAAGAAAAAAAATTAGATCATATGGAATTATTAATAGGACTATATGTTTACTTTGTATATGTAGTGCAAATAGACAATGATACCTTTTTGTGTGTTAAATAGGGTGTTATTATCAATTATTTTTATTACCGGTCCGTTCGTCCTCATTGTCTGAGGCCTGTCGCTCGCCGGAGGAGGTGGTCGCGTACCCTGAGGAGGGTGGTGAAGACCGTCTAGATTGAGACACGCGCTGTTTCTTTACAGGCGCCTCCTCGCTCGCTGGAAATATAACATACATTCATTGAATGTTTATCAATATATTTCGATTGTACCAATGACAAAGACAGGAATTGAAACTAAAGATTCGAATGAACACTTTGAAATAAATAATTTAATCTCCAAACTCTCAACATTTATAAATAAATTTAAGAGTTAATTAATATAATGCTGTTTGTTGGGAATAATGAACATCTATACATAAAGTCTTGCAATGAAATGACTACGTTTCAAACTATAGACGTAATTATACTAGTCCATGGTATATAAAGCTAGGGGGGGACGTCGCCATTTTGGAAATATAATAATCTTACCGGTGCGGTCGTCCTCATTGTCAGAGGCATGTCGCTCGCCGGAGGAGGTGGTCGCGTACCCTGAGGAGGGTGGTGAGGGTCGCCTGTAGTGAGAGATGCGCTGCTTCTTGGCCGGCAGCTCGTCTCCTGGGACCGACGGCCGCTTGCCGGGGGACGCGCGAGGGGACAGAGAATTGGCGGAGTCGCTGCTCAAAGGCGGTGTTAGATTTTGAGGTTTCCGCCTGAGAATTTATATACATTAGTTTATTGTTATTCATGACGCATAGATAGCAATGATTAAAAAATATATACATATTTATAGTGGGTCTTTTTTATCCAATTATTATCTACGCGAATTCGATAAAGTAATTTTCATAATTATTTCGTATACTAGTTTTGTTCTATAATCTTAAGGAACTGATATAAACTATAAAACTTTTCAAAAAAATCAAACTATAAAATCGTTTTACCGAAATCGTTTTGGTTAACCGTATTTATACAAATGTTTGATTGTAACAAACGTAACTTTCCGTGTCATATAAGTGACACCATTCATATAATTTAAATAGATTAATATCTGTAATACTAAGTCGAATAATAAACGGAGTCTACATACATTGTATCACATATTGACTTCCTGTAGAAACTATCATATTACTGTAACGTGATACGTACAAAATCAAAACACAATAGTATACATGTGTGTATAATAAAATATAAGAAACGATATTCACCTCTTCAGCATATGTTTCTCGTCTTCGGTGTAGAAAGGCCAATCCTCGTTAACATCGTTCCATATATGTCTACGTAAGTGGTAACAATTGTCCTTGAGCGTTCCAATCTCTGGCAGTATCTTGTTAACCATACTGCGTTCCTTTTCTTTGATACCCTCTGTAATGTTGGTGACGTTATTATAAGTCGAGTTGAGTATTGTATGTATGTAAACATTTTATGACATGCTATATTACCGCTTATGAGTCTTGCGTATAGTTCTGGCTTCTTGAAGGGTTTCAGTGCTAATAATTGTATAAGTCTTTCTCTGGAAAGGAGAAAATGTATACCTTTGAATATATCTTTTAATAAATAATGTATTCAGGTACCTAACCCAGGATAAATGCCATATAGTATTTTATTTTGGAGTCAGATAAGACAAAACTTTGCGAAACTCGATATCGAGTTGTTCTAAAAAACTTCATAGACGTACAATTTATTATATTAGTGATTATTTTCCCTATGTGTTTACTTTTTATAGTTCTAAATACATACGTTTTAAATGATACATAAAACTATCATTAACTCTACGATTTGTGGTAAATAAAAATCTTAATAAAATGAATAAATATACGCTTATGAGACTAGGAATAAAAAGACAATGTCCACTGAAATATAATCTACAGTTAAAATTTAACAAACGATTACACAATACAAGCAGTTCATCTTATCCATTCCGTTCCACCTCATCCAGTACAATCGGTTGTTTATTTTAAAACAATCGATTATTTTTCGTTTAACTCGGGCCTTTGTTATTAAAATAGATACATGGATAATGTAAGATACGTATTATTCGGCTCGTTTATGCAGCTTAATAATTCGAGTTGGGACCTTGGAGAGTGAGTCACTCAAGCACTAATCGTCATTTAAAGCTGGCGTCGTATTGCAAAACCGCAAATGGAAAGCGAGAAGCGTTTCGTGTGAATAGTTACTGTACATCAATCATTACATATAATTGTTTTGTACATTTTAAATATGTCTACATTCAATAACCACACTTCCTGTACCAAACGACCGCACATTATCTGACTGGTTCGCGATAACGATAATGTGTACCAACATTTTTTATACATATTGACACCTGTTAAAAAAAAAAAACTCTCGACCTTATTATTATATTATTTTCCATACGATAAAACCTATTTTTCAATGGAATTTTTTACTTTATGTTTTATTTTCACAGCAGAATTAATAATATTTAGTTTTATTTGAGTAAATATCGGGAAATATTCGTGAATGTTGCTACAAGAGGACACGTCATTTTATTGATTCAGTTGTTTTATAGCTAAAACGGTGATAGTGTATAAATTTATGTATTGAAAGCAAATATATACATATATATATATACATATATATATATACATATATATATATATATATAAACTAATTTATGTACTTTGTATATTCCTTCATAATATTGTGTCCATGTTTGTATATACGAACGAAAATGGGAAAGTCCCTAGCCTTCATCGCATCAAATTGAAGTTGCAATGAACTCGGGGATTTCCGACGTGAGATGCCGAGAATCACGTTAATGAAATTACACAAATATTTATACTAAGGTCTCGCTTGCTAGAGTATCAACAAAACACAAATACAATGATGAAATAAAATATCTGAAGGGGATGGCTAAAACTTAATCTACCAGGAATATGATGTAAAAAAAAAAGTTAAGGAGAAGCTTCTTTTTACTTCATACTCTTTATTGCTTCACTGCGATTCCGCCTGGTGATAGGTGGAAATGAAGGCGTAAATGCTACATGCACTATAACCTGTCTCTAATACATTTGGATGTATTATTATAGTATTTGAATACTAGCAAGAACTACTCACTTAAGAGGCCGCCTGGTGAGGTCCGGATTGGGGGGTGGCCGCTGCGGCTGTGTGTGCGGGGGCGCGACGGCCGGGGCGGGGGGTTGCGGCCGGGGCGCCGGCGCCGGTCTCTCAACCCTTTCTACTCTCTCCGGCCTCTCTTGCCTTTCTGGCCTCTCGGGCCTCTCGGACCTTTCGGGACGTTCCTGTCGCTCGGGTCTTTCTGGCCATTCCTGACGCTCGGGACGATCCTGTCGCTCGGGACGTTCAGGTCGCTCGGGTCGCTCAGGTCGCTCAGACCGCTCAGGACGTTCAGGTCGCTCAGGTCGCTCAGGACGCTCAGCCCTCTCTAACCGCGCGGCGAGCTGAGCCGCTGGTCCATTCGAGAACCCGCAGGAGCGTACCTTGACACGTCTCCCGATATCCGTTTGGTTTGGTTTAATGACGCGGGTGCTACAATGTTTAAATAACTTATCTATTATATATTCCTATATATGATACAAGGTAATGTTAATCATGGTCATTCGTATGTACCATTTGCTCTGTTCGGCTGCTATGGTCCTCGACATACGGTCCTTGGTGGCCTCGTATGAGTCGTCGTTGGCCTGTACTCGCATCCGTCTCGGCAGCGGCCCGCACGATTCCAGACGTTTGGCGCCACCGCCCCTAACGCACTCGAATGAACCCTGAAATATATACAACATAACGTTAAAACGATGGACAAAACATAATAACATACTTAATTAAAATTAATTATTCTCAAATAAAAATAAAACATTTACATTTAAAATCATATAAAAATATATGTAGTTAAAAATAAAAAATATATTTTCCGTCTATATTACTGTATTCCATTATTTTGTAATACATATTTCCCACTAATGACTACATAAAACAAGATATTAGCGATTATCGGTTCTTGCGTGTCCAATCTCGTTTAAGAACGATGTTCTTGTAATTTTAATTTAATTACAAAATAATAAAAAAAAAAATAACTTCGATGAGAAATCATTTATTTCTGTTATAAACGAATTACAGTTGCAATATAAAATTTTATCGTTTCGTATCTTTAAAACTCGTAGAGTATGCCTATTGCGTATAGCTATATATATTATCTACGGCATTAAATGAGCTATCTAATGTAAACGTGTCAATTAGGTTTGTATTAAATACATATGTGACCATATTATTCAGGGCACACGTTTCTGGAGACGTTCATGAGGTCAACTCTGTCGAATTCGTCATTCTGAACTTATGGAATCCACCGGTCCGCGACCTACTAACCATAACTAGCAGGCATTGACGTCCTCATATTCTAAATAATTATAGTGATACTAAATAGTTAAAAAACTCGTCTTGTAAAATAATTATCAATATTAAATTATGTAATATTTTCAGCTCTTTAAATAGCGACCGATAATACTGTTATCACAGTGAAATGGACCTTCCATTGATAAGGTTTTTTTATTTCGCTTTCGAAAGACATAATAATGAATTCTAAGACTTTCGCGAGTGTTTATTTAGATATATATATTTTAAACAAAATTTAGGGACACACGTACGACATGATGTTTTTTTGTGTGTAGAAGCGACTTTACCCAAAGTAAATAATTAACAAAACAATATAACATTTGCGGTTTACGTTTCAAGGAACGGTTGAATGACATTTTTTTCAAACAAATTTTTAAATTGAAAACGAATAATGACAAAAAATCAATGATTCGACAAAAATAAAAATAAACACCGTAGAAAATTCTAGAAGTACAGGTTAAATCTCACAACCGAAAGCGTTTCTAAGCCGTTATCAACGCGAATTATAATAATGATAATCACGAGTTCTGGCTTAAATATTTATCATCAAGGAAACAACTTATCTATATAAAAAAAAATAATTAGCATTTTATCCTAAAGGAGTATATCAATTCGTCATAGATTATAAGAAATAATTAACAGTACGGCTGTAAATGGTAATAAAACTGAGAGATATGTCCAATATAATATACCTGTGGACCCTCCATTTCCGCATTGCTGTTGATGCTGAAACGAAACGTTGACTCCGACGACGTCCCATTGCTACTACTTGGCGTCGGAATGGAAATTTTCTGAAATAAACAAAACAACAAATTAATATCACTCAATTTTAATATATCACGTATCTTTTATCTATCCATTTTGTATTTATATGTATGAAAAGGTCGAAATGTTCACCTCTATTGTAAAATGAGACAAAGATTTACTAGCAATAAAGCAATTTAGATTATATAATTCATATATGTTAGAGACTCCAGCTTGGGAAGGCCTATGTCCAGCAGTGGACTGCGATTGGCTGATGATGATGATGATGATGAGAGACTCCAGCACCTGCCTCTAAATATTACTCGTTATACCTAGTTGGTACGAAATAAACTTAAAATATGTTGAGTACATCAATATATTATTTTTAATTCGATTATCTTGAATTTTTAATCAACTGTCAAACATGTACGTCTACGTACGTCAGACATTAACAATATGAATGATAAAACATCGTCACTATTAAAATACTATTAATAATTATTTTTAGTAAGGAGAGTTAGTTAATAACATATAAGAAGATAAAATATTAATTTTGTTTTACTATCAGTTAATAGAGAAATGACTATAACTCTCCAAATTATCGTCGCCCTGCAAATGATAATAGAAAGGAAATGTGCCATTACTGATTGAATGAAAAACATGTTAACTAATTCACCTTACATAGTTTGTACACGCAAAGCGAAAAGAAATAATTTCCATTGGAAATCTAAAAAAACGGAATATACCTTTTGGTCATTGGGTCATTACATTCTCATTAGTTATTTTTAAGAATGAGAAAATTTGAGCGCTTCTGGCAACCATACTCACATTATTATCTGAATAATTCACATTCTACAACAATAGCATTTGTGAGTTGAGTCGCGTTGTTAATAGGAACACGTATAAACATCTTTACATATCATTCATTGTATATATATGTATTTACAGTAGTGTTGTTTCTGTTCGTAATATACTCTGGGGATAGTAACTACTTTCATCGCCTGGAATGGCAACGTCGCGCCTCCACAGTCGTATGAGCAAACGCTAAACGCAGCGTACCGTTTCGACGCAAAATACAAAACACACGCGATGTTTTATTATTTTGCAAGAGAACGTAATATGCGATTGAAATTTAATCGTTCCCTTCATCTATGTGTAGAACTGAAACATTTATTACACAAAAGACTGGATGATAATTTTAAATTTGTTATATATTTTAAGTCAGGCCAGATCTTTAACTAATAGTCCCCATGGTTTACTAGTCATAAATTGTAAACATTTTATATAATAATACGGTAAATATCGAATATCTTTTCGGCCGATGTGTCGCGCGTCACCTACATGCGTGCCCCCGAGGCGCTTTAAGGTCGCGGACCGCGGGCTGGCGACGTCTGCCAGCACCACAATGCCAGCCAATTAACCCATTAAAAGCGTGTCCACGATCATCATACAATATATCATAAAGGAAAAGCAATCTTTCGAAGCTATCACAGTTATATTTGCCCTGATACGTGTAATACGAGAGCTTAAGGTGAAGATTTATTTATGGTGAAATCGTTCAGACCTAAAAATAGATCTAAGAGAAACATTTAAATCTACTCATTTCCACTTTTAGGTAGGTAGGAAATTATTGAAATGTTCATGTCCTTCAAGTCAGAATCTCGCAGTGATATATATCGTATAAAGTATGTATGTATAATTATACTTCTGGCGAGGAAAAAACCCAGTGCGAGACAAGAGCAAAGGCACAGCGGGGGAGCGCGGTGGGCGGCTTTCTCTACGGTAGCAACCTCGGCCGATATAAAGAGCGCGTCGCGGCGGAATACTTCGGCATTCGGTGTACAGCCGTCTGGCCCGTCGCATTTGTAACGTTCCGGGGATTTCAGCTGTTGCTTCTTCATAATCCATTGTCGCCCGCCACTAATAATCAATTTTGATGACATCCAACGCATGTTATGACTAATACTATAGATGTATATTTTAGGTAATGAGTGCAGTGCATCGCCTGCAGTTAGGATTATGTCAAGGTTGTCAGTTACATTGTTTCTTTTAGTGAAGGTCGTTCAAGTCTAAGCCTTAGTTGCAGTTGGACCGGAAAATACGGAGGAAATTCCTCTTTCATTTATTACTATGGCGGTACTAAAATGTTGTTTTGTACGTATAAATTAAACACGACATCAATATTGACGCACAACAATGACGTAGTAGTAGCAGCAACAGCGCAGTTCATTTGAAGTTAAGAAATTAGTTGAATAATTTTGCATCAAATGATTTCCTTAGTTTTTCCGTAGTGCGCAACTACCAAGGCTTTTGTTGCTTACCTAATTTCACAGCAAGCGGTACAAGAGTTATAAAGTGAGAGGCCGACCGAACCGGTTCGGTTCGCTTCGAGATACAACTACTAAATATCTATACCTTGGATTATAAAGCTGTTGCTAAAGTTATTTTATTACGTGGACATTAATAGAAACGAGCGCTAACAGAATCCGCATTATAAATTCGCGTTATATATTCTTTTATTTTTTATATATATATTTTTTGTGTTCCATATTCTATGCGACAAACCCGGACGCAGAACGGTCAGCTATACGCCCCAGCCGAGCCAGTTAACGTGTTGTATCTTATTGACGTAACGTTGTGGAGGTGGTATAGGTCGCACAATTAAAAATCAACTTTAATGCCATACACTTTGTACACAATTCACTTTGGCTCGCGACCGTCGCACGTCAGCAGTGAACGATAATAAATAGTTCTCAACACGCATCGTAGCGGGAAATCCACGCAGCTGGTCTGTGATCGGCCCAACGTTAATTGCTTACCGACTTGTTTATTATCTTATTTTCTATATACATATTAAACTTATAAGATGGCAATAATAATGATAACTAAATAATATATTTGCAGTTCGATCTGGTAACCTTTCATATTGCGAATGGAAACTTAAGAAAAATAAATCGTTTATATGTATACATATATTATGAAGGAGCTTATCTCGTTCTATAGCAATTCATAGTTCATAGTCTTTATTTCAAATATTTTTCCGTCCTGCAATAAGTAGGAACCGACCAAATTAAATAGATTTTCACTCGTTAGTTAAAAGTAACAGGATTTATAAAAAAATATATGCATATATAAAAACCTTAAGCAACCGACGCGTAACATGATATTGTTTTCAAACAAGTTTAATACGGAAACAAAGTAAGACCTCCCGAGCATGTGAATTATATAAAAAACAAAACAACATATCGTAGCTCATTTAACTCAAAACAATATT
Source organism: Danaus melanippus (assembly GCA_010014825.2). Classification (NCBI taxonomy): domain Eukaryota; kingdom Metazoa; phylum Arthropoda; class Insecta; order Lepidoptera; family Nymphalidae; genus Danaus; species Danaus melanippus. The sequence continues at coordinate 4,294,430 of JAAAKD020000486.1, forward strand.
TAAAACAAACTGCAAAATAAAAAAAAAATAGTCAAACAATAAGTAACGGTAGCCGTCACTTTCATCGCAGACACATTTAAAGGCGATGTGAGCGGGCAGTTATTCGTGAGGTTTCTACAATACTATTTGCATATTCACCAACTTTCTAATAGAATATACGGCCGTCTTGTCGCAATCGTTGGCACTGGTGAGGTAACAGCGATACGTTTAATTCCGTCCAACAAACGTAAAAAAAAAAGAGGAATTAATAATGTTGAATTGATATTGCGAGTGGTATTTGAAAGCAAGATGGGTTTAAATTATCGAGAATACTCCTTGATACTGATACGCTGATATCCGTTAAAATATTATCACGAAGGTCTTATTTTATTCTATGTACGATTACAGTATCTGAAGACTACTGAACCACGGCTTGCTCACGCTCAACGAACAGGTTAATTGCTTGAGTTGCGTTCTCCATATTAACAAAAATACAACATATACGCCAAACTATAGAGATTACTTAGCAAACAATACATTGTACTCCTCATTAGGTTATTGAACTATTCCATTATTAATTGTTTAACGTGAGCTGCTGATTAGATATATATAAGATACGTTCACGATGTTTGAAAGTGCGTTCTGCTATCGATTCGTTAAATCGATTTTACTATAATAAGTAACAATGAAACTAAATACAATATATAAAAATATTTATAATTGATTTTCAAAACATAAATAATATAATTGCATCAAACAAACATTCTCCGGGCGTGTCTTTAAAGGATTCCTTTGCCGTTCTCCTAGCCGTATAAGACGACCTTCCGAACAACGAAGGCTGGCCTCTCACCGGCGACGTGATTGCAGGCATGGCCTTACGTCTCTGTCACGAGGCTGTGTATCGAAATATCTGCGTAACGGACCTCTTTCCAGCTATTACCCAATTTAATAGAATTTCCGCCACTTAATGTAACAAATTATTACGATCCAATGTAATTATAACAAACGCAAACGTGTCCAGTAAACGGTTCATATTTTTATAAACAAAACTGTTTCAATCGTTAAAGGACGTAGTTCATTTAAGTCTATCAATACTAGTTTAATGTGAATTCTTCTCTTGGAAACATTAAAGACAATGGCAAGTAAAAGGCATGTCTGCGACAGCCGACTTCATTGTGCGCTCATTCATAGCCTGTTACTTTTACTAAACACTTACATTATAACATTTCCATTGTTGAATAGCGTACACTCAATATTAATTTCGGTTCACAAGTTTATACGGAATTTTAATTAGATTTACTGTTATGTAAAATATACATGATATTAGTTCGAGTTAACATTAAAATAGTAATGGTGAAAGGTATAAAATCTGTAACCCCTACTACAGCATTTAGATTAAATTATTGTGCAACTCAGTTTCATAACACGGCAGTAAAATAAAATTAATTTCATACATTTGCATTCGAGTGCAAAATACATATAATATTAATATATA
>JAAAKD020000486.1:4415910-4427534 GCA_010014825.2 Danaus melanippus
TTATACGTGTAATTGTCGAGGAAGTGAGCTGCAGTCTAGTCCCCTATTATATGATACAATTGATGAATAGTCAACGAACATGTGTGCTTGAGCAGATTCAATTCATTCCCTTTTAGCTAACCCCTTCCAATTCAATGAGAAAATTGATTTCAATGGCTAAATAAAACGTACCGAATGTTCTTTTATCAACCTCAATACATATGTGCTATGTTTATTTTTGATATATATATATATATAAGCATATAAAATCCTTTACTTTATATAACATTATTAAATTTGTCTATTTTTTCCTAGTTAGGTAAGTCATATTGATAAATATACTTAATCATATTTGAATCTATGATTGTTTATCAACTCTGAAGATACATGCCAATTCATCATAAGGACAATCTGCAAATATCATTATGGATGTAATACTTAATTTTGCACATTGTCATTTTTGATAAGAAAACAGGTGTAAACAATTGAACTGTTCCTTCATTGTTTTTTAATATTTACGTATACTTTAGTAGACTCATTACATAGAGCGTTAAATAATTTGTAAATGTTGGCATACCCATTATTTGTTATTAGTAAAGCAGAGCTTTGGAACTAAATCTAATTAAGCGAAACAAAATATGCAAATAGCGTAGAAAATCTCGTAGACATCGCAAATCAAAACGAGGGTGGCGCAGCCGATGTTTAATTATGTAAATAAATTTTCATGCGTAGAAGGAATCGTTAAACAATGCGCCAGATGAGGCTATCCCCAGCCTCACTCAATGGTAAAAGTTTGAATAAAGAACAGGCCTCGGGCCAGCTTCGAAACCGGTACGCGCTCCTCTTTTTTTCAAGGCCCTCGCTTTGTAATAATTGTCTGTGCTTTTAATTTCTTATACTATAATACACATATACTTGTACAATACGTTAAGAGGAAAAAAAAGCTCTTACATTAAAAAATCACAATTAATACGTTTGTTGATGTGCTGTGTCCATTTGTAAGAGATTAAATACTTACTTGCACTTACTAGTTCAAGTCGTTCGGTGGACTTTTGCTTGCGTAAACATTTCTCGTGATTAAATGCTCTCGAATCCTAAATTCACCCTTAATGAGAGCTTAGGACCCTCGGCCCGGAGGCGCGGAAGTGGGAACTCATCAGCGGCTCTAATAGCTTGAACCACCTTTACTGTATTAAGTAAATCCGATACTTTCTAATGAGTATGTCGCTTAAACCTTTGTTTTGAAGCTACCGAAGGTGTTTGTTTTACAAAACTAATTCGTACTTTAATTTCATTTTTGTATATCTACCTAAATATAGTAAAGACCGCAACAATTAATTGCCAACCTGTAATATATGCAATTGGTCAGATTTACAAAGATATTAATGTCAATGTGTTGTGAATTTCAATACGAGACATTATTTTTAAAAGCCCCACTGTCGATTACAATAAAAAACTACATCCAGAACTAAATTTGGCTTGTCCCTTGAATGTTATCACCTCATCGCATCGTCAAAGCAAGCACAATATCTCATAATATTCTTTATGACCCTTCTCATAAACAGAAACGGTCCCCAGTAATGACACCCCGTCGAGGGGAAGGAACGTCTAACCGACCGTTACGGTCGCCGGATATGTGGCCGCTGCATTTTATTACCACTTTACTCTGCCACATAATCGACCTTCATGATGAAGGGCTTCTCCAATGCTAATAGCCAGTTTATATTACGCGGTCATCACGTACCTCTAACTCCAAAAATAGTTATCGCAACTGATATTTGAATCGTAATTATGAAATATACATTATTCAGATAATAATTATTAAGAATAGTGCTGATTCATTACTGTTTGTTTCAGGTTGAATTTATAGAAGCTTATTGCACACCACGTGACACAGCGAGAAGATCACCACAGCGTAGTCGTCGCTCGAGGGAGCCTCGTCGGTCGCCAGATACATCCCGATGGCGCTACGATTCCAGACGCCATAACTACGACTTTGATACACGACGACCATACGAGTACGAATCTAGGAAGTATTTCGGAAGAGAATACGACGCGGATTCGGGAAGACGACCAGCGTTTGACGCGGAATCAGCCCGTCGGCGTGCGGATTACGAATCTGCTCGAAGGACCGACTTTGATTTATCTGCTCCCGAGGTCTCTAGGCGAAGTCCGGAGAGCGCTCCAGAAGGTTCAGCAGACTCCCCCCCAGAACCAGCTCCTTCTGCTCCACTACGCCAAGAAAGACATTCAAGGCATCGAACACAGCCATATTACGAATCTGGTAAATAGTTCTCAATGTCAATATAACTATTATTTAAGTAGTTTCAAAAGTCTAATTCAACCTATGAGATTGCGAAATGGAGAAAGTAAATTTCGTGTCTATTTTTTTGGTATGCTTTCACACAACCAGCACATAACACTCCAGCTCATTTTCAAAGAACGCACAAAGCCGCTTCTTTGTCATAACAATCGGGCTAGAGACTTGTTAAGGCATTGTTCTCGGGTCTAGAGATTGTATCTAATCCTGTCCGTTTGCCACAAAAATGAAAAGAAAACAACTCGCACGGAATTCCTCGTTACACATATTCTCGGGGTGGGTTAATTAACTCGTTCATGTTTCATTTTTTAAAATGTAAACTGTGTCAGAACAACTGAAGAGCTACCTCGGAAATTGTGACAGAATACTTATAAGTCAGACAATGCTGTTGCATGGTAATACTGATAATGTAGATTTTATTTATATTCAAAGAATACCGAACTACGAAATCACAGTCAAATCAGAAATTGAAGGTAAATAAAGGCGGCCCTATAGATATTCAATAGCTTGACATTTGGTACAAACAATTACGCTGGATGAAATAATACCCGCACTACATCAGCAACAATAGCAACTTTTAATCAGCCCTTTTTCTGTTAGTTCGTCCGTCTAGACTGGGAAAAATGTCCCGACGTAATAAACAGAGGCTTTTTGATTGCGATGTCGTTTGTCTATGAAAAGAATTCTCTTTCATTCTGATTAATACATCCAATTCATTTCCTGTATTGATTTTTCTGGAATAACTATCCAATAAATAATTAAATTTCCAATAATGTTACAGTTTATCTAAACCATTTAACTGTTTGAAACTTATTTAATTGAAGCCGATATTCTTGACATTAAATTTTCTACTGCTTCAAAAAGACATTTAATACGTTAATCGCAGCAATTCAACAAAATTTGATGCTCAGGGGTTCATGTCCACTCACGTGGAAAAGCAATTACGTCACCTAATGACGTCACTTTACAACCCCTATACTGAATGGACAATTTACAATGTTTTGCTACGCTTATATACATTCTATTAACAGTGAAATATGTATTGATGTATGTTGCATGGCTAAAAAAAATCGTCTTGTATGCCTTGTACAGGTCCTACCTAACCGTATGTCACATCCTGAAGTTTCAAATCCAAACTTTTTGTGTTCGACATGCATTCAGAAGGATGCCTTTGTTATGCAAGCAAGGAATTCTCATTAGGGTATTTCTACGTGCCTTTGAAATAACATTAGCATCGTATGCACGAGTTAAAGGGGATTTATCGCATTCATTAACCTAGCGTAATAAGGGTGCTTCGTTTAAACGAAATTAATGTAAAATTGGCTTTTAAAATAATGTGTTTTAGTTTTTATTATTAATATAAATAATGTAATTGAAGGTTATGACTACATATCGAAAAGAAAATATGGCGTTTGGAAAATGTGTAATGTGTGATGTTTTGTTTGCTTCAAAGTTATGGTTTTAAAGTTAAAGAAATTCGTCGTAAAATATAATTTGAATGTTCATTTAAACGACGTCACTTGAGACTAACTGCGGTCTCAGACTTGTGGAATGTTACGAACTCGGTCCATATTCGTGACTTTCATCTACGACAAGATTTAAATTTAAATATTTATTTTGTAAGCGTTTGAAACAATAGTATATATAGATATGGTTTAATAATAAATTTGGCAATAAATAATTAAAGAAATTTGTTTTAGAATCATCTTCAGAAGATCGATCATCTTCAACTGAGGAGGAAGACGAGTTCGGTGAATTAGATCCGTTCGCTACAGCACCTTCATTACACTCACCGGACAGTGGACGTTCTGATCCCCGATACGCGAACGCACCTAGACGAAACCCAAGCCCTTATTACTACGGCGACCTGTTTAAATCCGCACCGCCACCTCCGGCTCCTTCAGCGCCAACTGCATCATCAACATCTTCGTCACGAGGCCCTCGCTATAGAAAATCTGCGAGTCTCGACGCTCCACACGTCGCACAGAGACCAAATCTGCCCAAAAGGTTCTCAGTGGCAGAAGATGGCTTTCGTGAATTAGAGCGGTCATCATCATCGTCCGGTGAGAGCGCGTGGATGCCGCCGAGGCGCCGCGGGCGCGACGCGGCCGGCTGCGCATGCGCCGCGCCCGAAGATGTAGAGGAGCATAGGTCCTCGAGAAGTGTGTTCTACGTGCCGGCGCCATTGCCACGCTGGCCTCAAGAAATGACGACTAGACAGATATACGAAACAGCCTTCGACTGTAAAATAGCCCGCTCCGATGATGACTTGGACGACTTTGATCGCGTCAGTAATCATCCGGCTTTATTGCAAGCGGAAGAGCGAAAAGTTGTTTCTTCGGCATCATCAGCGTTTGAAGCTGTTGAGCGGAGTGAACCTGATTACAAAGGCCGGCGTAAAGTGACCATGAAAACTGACAGCGTGCGACGCTCTAAAATTCCTACGATACGACAAAAGAGAGAAAATGAAAGTAATGCTTCAGCGTTATCAGAAGAGCTGGAAAAAGTACACATTGAAGAAGAGGATCGTACTTCAACATCTCAACTTCCATTGCGCGGTTATACTCCATCACCGCCTTCTACGGCACCGTTACCCACGAAATTCCAACAAAAGGATGGGTCTGCTATGAACAGTATTAAAAGTGCTCCAAATTTACCTCAAACCCAACCATCACATCCCCGCCTTAAAGATTTGCGGTTACCTGTTAAATCACTAAGAGCTCGTGAGACTCCAACCAGTAGTGATGCCAGTTTGACTGATGTGAAGGCTTCAGTATCAACAGAACTTGACGTTGGGCAACGACTAAGGGATTCGAGCCGCGAGTCCCGTGATGGTGACGACGAGAGGGTACAATCTAAAGACGGTATTTTTTTAGAGATTAAGGGTCGACCCACTTCCGATTCTGATACACCTGAAATGAATCGATATAAGGGCCCTAAAGGGGTCGGCCCTATAATGGAGTTCAAAGGTAGGCCCGGTGTTGCACGTCCACGGCGAAAATATTCGAGCACAGAAAGTATGGCTACTAGCAGCAGTGGTGGAAGTATGGAATCACTGCGAAGTAGCAATAGTGAAGGAGACAGAAGTAGTAGTAGCTCAGAGAGTAGACATTCATCGTCTTTGAGTTCACACAGCTCGGATTCTGGTAATGTGCCATTTGTTAAGTCACATCACATGCAACTATCGGGGTTTGGGCATCATCCTAATAAACTACACATTCTAAGTCCTATATCAGATAAATCTTCTCAAGAACCGGCTTCCGAAACATCTGATAATAACAAGAATAACAATTCTCAGAAAGTTTCACCTGAAGACGCTGAAACTGGCAATGTAACAATGCAGACAACAGTTGAAATCTTACCCAAACCTAAAAGACGTGCTTTACAGAATAGAAATTTGCTAAACCTAACGTTCAGACATTCAACTCCTGGCGATACGGAAATCCAGGGATCTGATAGTGGAATATCAATACATTCAAGAGAAGGAGTTGATTCGAGAAATGCATTTGTTAACTTCAAGAACAGCAACACTGAGGAGGAAAGAAAAGATGAAGACGTTGATTTGTCTGATCTACCATTCGATATGCCGAAACTGCGAAGACGTAGGGCTGAGGCTGAAGTTGACCTTAGATCTTTGCCCTTCGATATGCCTAAACTAAGACGTAAACTCCGAGGACAATCGTTACAATTAAATAGTGACTTCAGCGAAGCCATTTCTAATGCTTCATCCAGTCAAAGCGTACAAGACTTGAATCAAGGTTAGTTAATAAAACTTACTGTATATAAACTTATGAACTATTGAATTATGTTAGAGTTCATTCGTCTAATGTCTAAATCATTTACGAAGGTAATTGTACAAAAAGCAAATCTAAGAAGGGACTGTCCCATTTTATTTCTTTCATTGTTGAATATCTCTTCGTAATTCGATGTGACTCGAACAAAATTATGCCGATCAAGACGTATGACTTCAGGCCGTTCAAACTGCTACAACGCCCTCCCAATATTTAATTTACTTGAGTGCTTCACGTAGGAACTTTTTCCTGCATGCTACCTTCAATTTGTAAACTTAGAGATGATTTAGATAGTAGTAGTTTATCGTCTAACAATATATATATATATTTTTAGATAAGAAACATCGCGATAAATTGACTTTGAACTTCGAGAGTGGCAGTGGTTCTGGTAGTACCAAAGGGTTGCATTTGAATCTGGGACCGATAGCACCGCCACGAGACTTGATTGATGCATCTCTTCCACTTGACCGTCAAGGGTAAGTAACAGTATATTAATTATAGGAATTTGAAATAACTGGTTAATTCCTTTTAAGACTTCATGAATGTTGTTACCTTCTCATTAATAACATATTCCTTAAATTTTAAGCTCGTTTTGAATACTTTATATAAATAAAATAGAGCAGTTTTTATATAATATTGTTACCATTACAGGTGGTATCATGGAACGTTGTCGCGTTTGGAAGCTGAGGGTTTATTGAGAGACGCGGACGAAGGAGCTTTTCTAGTACGAAACAGTGAATCCGCAAAACACGACTACTCTCTTAGCTTAAAGTGAGTTTTATATAAATATATTTTTCATATATTTCAAAGCTTATATATATGTATATTATCTCAAACAAGACTTCTATACTGTTAACATTTCTAAGTTCTTATAATTAATATATTATATTAATGTTTCTAGATCGACACGTGGGTTTATGCATATGCGTATATGTCGTGGAGGTGAAGGTTATACTTTGGGAGGTGCGACTACCGCCTTCCCCACCGTTCCGGCTCTCATGAGACATTACGTCACAGCCCAGAGACTCCCAGTCAGGGGAGCTGAACATATGGCACTCTCCACACCACTGCCAGCTGTTATGCTATGAAGAAATCACCTTCCTCAGTCGAATAACATACTTCTCATACATTAGAACCGTGAATTATGTACCTTATGAAAATGTTGGTGACAACTGTACATAACGACGCCGACGTCGCGTTGTGTCCAGTTCTTTTTGATACTTACGTAATATAGCAGCAGTTTTTTGTATGTATAGTTTTAGTAACCAGTAAATGATACCAAAGAAAATTTTTAGTATGTACGTAATGTTAGCGATTATATCCGAAGGGGCTTGCAAATTAAGTTAACTCACACGTGTGAGTGCGACGTTGTACTCAGGATCTTAATTGAATGCTACCATTTAGTCATTCAGTGTTATATATAAACCAACAAATCTTGAGACTATAACGTCCTCCCCTAATATCTATGCTAGTCCCGAAACCACAGCAACCTGCAACGTAAATGTATGTGATTATAAATAAGTTCAACGATAATATTAATATTTATTATTATAATAATTTGTGTATCAAGTAGTTTTGTTTACAGTATAATTATTTACTCATTCATATAAACAATATTAGTTGTATAAAACATACGCATATATACGATGACGCATATGATTCATGATAAACTATAATCAAGGTCAAGACGACCACGGATAAATATATGAACCAAATATTTATTATTTTATAATTAATTGCATTAAAAACTTTTGCTCTGTATAATCATTTTCATTCAAACATTATATAAAGGCCTAAAACTTGAGCTTGTCAATTTATTTATTTTAATTATAAGTAACCATGCTTTGTAAATGCCAAATAATTAATTTTATTCATGTATACAAATGAGGTCGAATGTACTATAATGACAATTACCTTAAATAAAACAATTTGTGAGTGAATTGTTAACGTTCATTACTATCGTCGCGACCATGGACTCTACTGGGACGCAATAAGGTTGATTTTCCTTAAGAATTTCACGTGTGAGTCATCGGTTGTTTTGGTCGGTAATATAGTATCAGGCTGTGCCATTAGCACAAGTTAGCATGCTCAAACTACTTACGGAGCGTATAAAGTTTCTCGTTCATAAATCTTCGAATATGACAGTCTGGTTTATGAATGAAAAACTGTAAACGATACGTATATAGTTAGTAACTTGTGCTAAGGTTACGGTATACAACCCATGGCACACCATACAATTTCTATACAATTCTATTCTATATAGCCACAATATTTATAAGTAATGAATTCGCACTTTAAATATAAACAATAGTTTCACATTATTTCAATCTAGTATAAGTTTCAAGTACAACACTGACATGGTTTAAAATAGTCCGAACATAGGGATTAGTGAATTTCGTAGTGTTACCATGTTTTGATACCGCTTTCATACTGTATTTGTAGATGGACTTTCTCTTTATAGTAGTTGACGGTAGCACGAATAAGATCATAGTAAAGAATGCACATGTTATAAAATATTCACATTTACTTATTATATTTTTTGTTATTAGATTTAAGTAGGTTAAAATTATGGACCCCCGTGTTTATATTTATAGATTTAGTCTCATTCGCTGTCACTTATTTTCTATTTGATTGATCGTATGTCAGCAAGGATTCAATCATTCCTCATTCATTCACTGTCCACTCATTAACTCATTCACTCACTCGATTCATTTCAAGAGCGGTTACAATCAATTGCATTTAAAATCAAGTGGCAGGTGAGTGATGTTTGTCAGCTATTATTTTTATAGTTATTTCTGTGATTTAGTTTGATAAAACAAAACGCCAAAAAAAAAATATTAGTGTGTAATTGTAAAAAAAAATGTACGTGGAATAACGCTTTATGTCCACATAATTGATTGATCTCATTTTTCTTCCCCTGGATGCTTCAGTTACCTTAGAATTATTTTCTATTAATTTGTACCTGATTTTTTTTTAAACTAACGATGTTGTTTGATACTTAAATTACGTTTTGACAGATTTATTTTGTTATATAAACACATTAGTATTAATGGTATAGTTGTGTATGGGAACGAGCGAATTTCAATATATGTGAGACATTTACTTGTACGTAACCATAAGCCACCGCAGAGCAGCTTGTGCAAGCGTGCAACTAATTTTAATAAATAACTTAATATAAATATTTATTAGTAAGTGTGATATATGAACAAGAAAAAACAATGCGTCAACGAACCTTTTCTTTAAGGATGGATTTATGAAATCTCATATTACACGAAATGGTTAATTAAACTACACGTATGAGATAAATAATCACATCCAGTGCATTTTTCTTCTTGTTCATGTAAACGATCATTTGTATTTAACGTAGTAAGTGCATATTGGAAGGTAGGATAATATTCCTGTTGGAATTTTTTGAAGTGTCAAAATTTTTTCCATGAACGACGTAGTCTCTTGTCGTCTGTTAGATAAAATTATAGCTTGTCGTAGTTATAATCAATTATGATTTTTGAAGGTGTAGTTTGAAATGAATGAACAATAAAAAAAGTGAAAAAAAACAAAACATTTTCTTTTATTTATGCGAGATGTTTAAGGTTCATATATTTATACAACATAGATTTTTTTTACTATAAAAACATGTACATATATTATACATGTACTAACTAAAGGGTATATTTCGATGGGTCCCACGTAGCAATTTATCCATTTTAATTTTTTTGCTTTAAACACTTCATAATATATACTCTACAACATCCATTAAAAAAATGCATAATTATTGGTAAAAAGGCTTAGTTTTTATTGCAGTGAAAGAGCATAAGTAACAAACTTTCTAATATCTAAGGGCTTATATTTTACAATATCAATATAAAACCTTAAGAACTAGTTCATTTGTGGTAGTTACAATAAAACATACAATGATATTTTAAAATAATATATTACCTGTTTCTATGCAAAAGATGTCCGTTCTGGTCAATCCTTGGAATTGTTGGACAGATACTTAAAGAATTTCAACCAACGGGGAATTGATATTTTTTCCCTTCCCATATTATGTTTATATATTGTTAGTTACATTATTTATAGCTCAAGAACGGCCGTACGAGTTTGGATTGAAAGAAGTTAATCGAATCCAAAATCTTATCTACTGTCTTTAAGGAGGAATAGGAGGAGTTGCCCCGCTCAGCTACATTTCTAATTCTGAAAGTAACTAAGACGAAGTCGCTAGTACTAGTTTATTAATAAAATCTTTTGCTGAAAAAAATTAAAGGTTATGAAGATAATAAGTAGTTGTTATGAAAAAAATGGTTTTTATTAATATTGATATCCAAATTTCCGGTTTTTTGTGTTATAAAAACGTTAACACTCGGGGGGGGGGAAGGGTGGAAAGCGACAGTGAAAGGGGATGGGTGACGCTAAAACGCATGAGCAACTTGTTAGTAATGTTAATAAAGTTTATCTTAAAGAAGCACTAAAAATTCCCCAAAAATCTATTTCTTTTCTTTCCTGTTTTCATTCCAACATGACGAAGTGTCAGTTTGTCCGCGCGGAGGGACTTTACTCATAATTAACTTTTGTTGTTATATTCATTTAACATTTTAAGTAAAGCGCCATCTTCTACGTTCCCTTTCAACTACAAACGATAAAGGCGTATCAACGGCAGGGGTTGTATTTAGTTACGCCTAGATGTCATTATAGCCACAGAAAATTTTAACATAAGTTTTATAAGAATAATAAAAATACTGCTACAGAAAAAAAAAACTATTAACCAACATACGTTTTATTTATTGGTATACTTACAATAAAATAAAATACCAACAAATTAAACACAAAAAAAAACAATTACGTACTTAAACAAGTATTTATATGTACTTAATTTATTGTTTTTTTTTAAACAATTATATGACCTCTCGCTATTACAGAGGTATGGTAAATACAAAAATCAAACCTATATGTATTTCGAAATGTTACTTGGAAAATCTATTTATCGTTTGTACTATATACCAGTGGCGTGCACAGAGATTCTGGTTAGGGTATGCAGAATATGTTTGAGAAAAAAAATACCAATTTTCATAATTTCATCCTCTAAAACATTGATAATAATGGGATCTTTACAAAGTATTCATTTAAATGAAACTAATATTTTCTGATTACTACGCATAATTTATTATTTTTAAAAGGCAGACGAGATGTCCTCCGTGATCACGGTTTTTAAAGTAATCCGAAAATATTAGTTCCATTTAAACATTGATAATATTCGCGCGTTATATTACAGCAGTCCGATCAAAACGAACATCTATATATTTTATGAATCTCTCAACTAAGTCTGAGCCAGGAAAAGATCTTAAAACGATTACAATCTGTTCATCACAGCTTTATAAAAGTTATTTAAATCGGATAATATCCAGTGGAGATTCAAACATTCTTATTATTATTATTTGAAAACAACAAACAAGGAAAACAAAATAACTTATTTGTGTGTACACAACCTGCTAGCTTATTATAACTATCATAATACTTTTTATTAAAACGAATAACATTAC
>JAAAKD020000486.1:4638671-4653319 GCA_010014825.2 Danaus melanippus
TCTTCAATATTTATTTAGAATGCACTGTCACATATCCATAATCCTAATAGGTTATGGGCCCAGATTTCGTTTTTAAATAATTAAGAGTATTAAAATAGAAATTTCAAAACATCAAATTTCAAAGTGCTATTCAAAATTAGTGAGTGCAATCTAAAAATAAGCGGTTAAGTGTTTTTTAGTAAAAATAACTATTTCAAATTATTAAAATAAATTGTTATTTGATAAACAATCTAAAAAATTTTAGGTCGAAAAGAAATATTCAATCTTTTAACGGTGAAAATTATAATATATGGAAATTTAGAATCCGTAGTCTTTTGTGTGAACTCGAAGTGATTCATGTGATCGATAAACCGGAATCGGATAATTCTGACAACAAATGGAAGAAATCGGAATCAACCGTGAAAAATGTTTTAAATGAATATCTGTCAAATTCGTATTTAAGTTATTTGAAGCCGGAATCATCGACAAAACAGATTTTAGGTGTTTTAGCCAATATCTTAAAGAGAAAAAGTGTAGAAAAACAACTAGGAGCCCGAAAGAAATTATTTAATTTAAAATTAGAAGGCAAAACGGAATTCTGTAAACATTTTATACATTTTGATTCGTTAATATCGGGTAAGCATCAGCCGGAGCAACCATCTCAGAAGTTGAAAAAGCGAATCAACTATTAATGATCTTACCAACTTCCTAGAACGGTGGGATTACAACTATAGAAACTTTATCGGAAGATAATATCACGTTGAGTTTCGTAAAATCAAGGTTATTAGATAATGAAGATAAGCCTGTAAATGAAAATCTTGATACAAGTAAAAAGATTCTTCATGTGGAGCTGAAACCTAAAGACATCAAACGGCTTCAAAAATACATGGAATAAACGCTTTAGAAATACATGGGAAAATCATCGTGAAATCGTCAAGCTAAAGCACCATGGTGCAAATAACAATAAGAATGTTAAGTGTCATAACTGAAGAACGAGTGGGCTTTATTAAACTGAATGTCGCTATTCTTTGCAAAGTTTGAAGCACAAACCGAATGCAGAAAGACCAAGAACAATCCAGACCATCTTAGCTGACCCGCAGAAACAAGATAGTTTTGCATTTATGGCTGGAAAATAAAATTTATTTTCCTTCATTACTGTAACTAATATGGGAACCATCGTATTGAAGAGCAATACAGAAGTTCAAGGGACAATTGAGAATGTACTGTCCTGATGTATTATATAATTTGATGTCAGTGTACAAGATGCAGAAAGTAGGATACCCAGCAAACTTTAATGAATCTGGAGTAACAGTAAGGCATAATGGTAAAATGGTAATGACTGGTGAGCCGATTAACAATCTTTTTACTTTTGAATTTTTTGTAAGTAAAAGCTTTGTTAATTATACAAATAATGCATCTTATTCCGATTACAAATTATGCCATTAACGTAATCGTTGATGTTATAATTTGTAATCTGAATAAAGCCTAATGGCCATGTAGGATAAAATAAGTTTAATGAAATAAAAGACGAAACCTCTCAGTTCCTCTCCCTGCATTGCGTTACAGGGAGAGGAGCTTCGACAGCACCTGGGACTTTCGACCCAGGTGTAGATTTAAGGGGCAACTATTTAACACGCATTAAACGATAACCTCCACTGTCCAAGCTCCTCTTTCTACTCAACCAGATTTGAGAAGAACCTTCTAGGGCTGCCTTCAAATTAGTAATTATCGAGTAAGCAATTACTTAATGACGTAGCAAAAATAAAGGAAATAATATCTGATAATGATTTGTATGAAGCTTGCATTAACGGCAAACAAACACGACTATCATTTAATAAATTAAAAAATAAAGACTATATAAAAAGACAATTACTTAATATACATTCAGTCGTTTGTGGTCCTATTACCCTTCTGCGATAAAAAATAAAAATTATTTTGTATTTTTTGTTGATGAATTCACTCATTATTGTGTAACTTATTTAATGAAAAATAAATCTGATGTATTTTATAATGTTTAAAGATTACATATGTAGCAAAGAGTGAATCCAGGTTACTTTAAAGATAGTAAATTTATATTCAGATAATGGTAGAGAGTATTTATCTAATGAGATGAAGGATCATTGTGTACAAAAGAATACTAGTTATCATCTTACTATACCATGAACTCCACAGTTAAATAGTGTATCTGAAAGGATGGTCAGGACCATCACAGAAAAGGGGTGAACAATGATATCTGAGGCAAAATTAGAAACGATATTTTGATGATGTAATGACACAAAGACTGACAGATTTGAAAAACAAATTAATAATTCTTCATCTCAAGATAAATATAATGTAGGACTTAGTCGAACTAATAGACTCAAAGATCGTAGCCAAGTTTCATATTGTGAAAATGATATACCTGACGATTATCTGTTATGTGTACAATTCATTGTATGTCATATTCCTAATTCATATCAGGAAATTGAGAATAGGAATGCTATTGAACAATGGCAGCAAGCAATAAAAGATGAGTTAGATTCCTTATTGACAAATAAAACTTGGACTTTAGTACCGAAACCAAGAAATAAAAATATTGTAGATTGCAAATGGATATTTACCATAAATAAAGATGAGTTCGGAAATCCATCAAAGTATAAAACTCGTTTAGTTGTCAGAGGTTTTAGTTAAAAATATCTTGTAGATTATAATGAAACATTTGACCCAGTCACGAGAATTTCGACCTTTAGATTTTAATACCTTTTTCAAATCAACATACCTTGTTAGTCCACCAGTTGAATGTTTAACTACTTCTTTAAACAGTGAGTTAAAGGAGGTAATTTATTTTATAAGAGTACCTGATGATGTAAAAAGTAAGGATAACCAAGTTTGTAAATTGAACAAAGCATTTTATATTCTAAAACTACCCGCCAGATGTTGGTTCGAAATGTTTGAAAGGACTCTTTTAGAAAAAGGCTTTGCAAATTCATTTGGAGATCGGTGCATGTATATACTCATACTAGACAGAGGAGATGTCTCGAAAAATATTTACATTATATTATATGTGAATGAAATATTGATATGTACCATTGCTAAGAATACAACGAAGCTTGGATTTTTTATCTGCATTTGATATGTCAATACTATCTCAAAATTATTTATGGTAGTTTTATCGGGACTAATTGTAGTACAAAAGTTAATTAAATTACTTTTTGTAATTGTAAATTTGTTTGCGTTTATGTTAAGGACCCAGAAGATAAAATATCGCGTTCTATCATAATATCACTGCGTAAATTTGTTCAGTACTAGTAACTATTAGTGAGACTACATTGCTAAAACATTTTCCATACAATTTTTTCGCAAACTTTTTTTAGCTAATGAGCTCGGCTCCTGAATCAAAATAAAATTTTAGCTTCTCATCCTTATGTCTCAGTGCACCCGAAGGGGGCTCAACTAAGTTGACTCAATATACAGCTCTCAGTACGACACTTTATGAGGAGGTGCCAACAGGAGCGATGTTACCGCAGTGCGAAGCTAAGTGGCCGGGCTATCCGCACTTGAAGCAGATGAGACCTTTTTTCAGGGTCGGCTGCTGACTCGAACGAACATATGTATGTTGCCACCGGTGTAGAGTATTTCTTCATCTTTAGACGACAATCGACTTGCTTGTGGGCACGCTTTTCACATTATATTTAGCACTTCGTCGGTATCAAATTAAACTAAACTATTTGAAGAATCATCCTCTGCATGTGGATGTAGGGCCTTGGTGCCGCGGCTCATTGGGCGATTTGCTCAAATGGGAGCACCGTACGTGGCTATACTCCGACAGACCCCAGAGTATAGCTGCCTGCTAGCTGCGCTGGGTCTTCCAAGGTTCGGGAGAAGTTTTCCCAGCGCACCTACCGTCCTCATGACCTTCGGCCCTAACTCGCTGAAATGGGGCACGAAGGTCCACCCTCCGTCAAGGGTGAGCCCCAGATATTTCATCGTGGGACTTACCCTGACCCTTCCTCCTCCTATGAGGAGTGCAGCACGCGGCGGGGGTCCTTTCCTCCCAGTCCCGCGGAAGAGGAGGGCTTCGGTTTTGTCGATTCTGACCCGAAGCCCCACCTTTTCTATGCAGCTGATGACGAGGTCAGTGCCGACCTCGGCCAGCCGCGCCGCCTCCTTGTATTTTCAATCCCGGGATAAGACGAGGGTGTCATCAGCGTAACAGATGACACCCATACCGGGGAGGAGACGACTCCGCAGGACCCAGTCGTACCCGACGTTCCACAGGACCGGTCCCAGGACCGAACCCTGGGGCACGCCGTTCTCGACTGTCCACCACTCTATGGACCCCCTCCGGCTCTTGACTGCCACCCTCCTCGCGGAGAGGTAGTCGCCTATCAGCCTCCTTAGATACAGGAGAACTCCGAAATGCTCGAGTGCCACGTACAAGCAGACTAATTTATACAATGTTATTTATTTTTATTCTTAGCTAATCATTTTGGTTATAAATATATAAAAGGTGTCTTGTAAGTAGTTTTAATGAGTTAGAATTCCAATATGTCGTAATTTGTTAAGACTAAAGTCCAGTTCAATAAAAGAAACAATTGTTTTACTGTCCCTATTTTTTAACAGTGCAGTGGAGTGCAATAAAGATTAAATCCGTGTATTTACATTAATTTATATTTATAAATATATTTTTATTATTTTAAATATATTTATTGTTAAGATATTATTAATACAAAAGTTTAAAGTATCAGGAGCGGCAAAGAAAATACGTGAAATTGAACGGGAAGATACAGTAAACGAGCGAAGGGGCAGCATTGGTTTTATTGTTTTTATAGTAAAGGTTTGAATATAATGCGCTCTCAAATTGTCAACCTGCGTGTGATATTGAGATTTTAAGAAAAGCAGTTAAATAACATCCTGGCATCCGTACTCCCAAATTACCATACTCCTTTGGACTTTCCATCGATACCATACATACATGGTCATTGAAAAATATTAGTTAAGGTCAAAAGTTAACGTATAGTGCCACACGAATTAACCCTTAGCCACCTAACGCGTATTCTAGTAACACATCCACCTAACGTCGGTCATGGTGAACGCTTGCCTATAAGTACTAATAGGAAGGTAAAAAGCTCAAAAACTGCTGTAAATCAAAACAACATTATATTTTTCAATTGTTTTTATTTAATTTTTTTTAATAAACTCTTCAAATTAACGCTTTTACTTTTTACTGTCGTTATTAAAAGTTGACTTACACATATTTTAACAAATTTTAAGTTTTTTTAATTAATATAGATCTAAGCGAAACGTCGAGTGGAGATGTGTAAATAACTTCTTGCCATGACGAAAGGACATTGTTTTATAAGACGCATTGCGGCTTGCGACGATAAATGGATTTGTCTAAAAAAATCGGAACAGGGCAAACCGGTGGATAGACAATAGATAATTGCCAAAATTAGTCGCGAGGACAGGTTGAATTGAGCGAAAAGTCACATCATATGTGTGGTGGAATTATGAAATTTTTGTGTACTTCAAAATCATTTTATATTGTCCAACTATAAAGGCCAAGATATAGTACACAGCTGATGCAACTATATGAGCTTTTATCGGAAAAATAACCTGGTTCCATTTAGAATATTTTCATTTACTTATAATTTAGTGTACTGCACGTCTACTTAGTTTTTTGAAATATTGAGTCATAATATATTTGAAGAAATTTTAATAAGTTCTATATCTCAGCAATTTACAGTAATTCTTAAAACCACAAAGTATTCATTTTTTACGTCAAAACAGATTTATTCATATATTTCAAAAATTAACTTTTGTACTATAATTTATATGTACCATTTTTCATTATTACATTATACAACTACAATAAAAGAACCATTACGCTTAGAATCAATCACTTCTGATCGATCTGCTTTCAGATTTATTGTTTAAAAATGTTTAACATAACAAAGGAATATTTTAAAAGTTTTAAGAAGGGAGTTTTTAACGACACCATTATGAGAATTGCAGTTGAAACCTGATTATCATAACAAAGTAAAACACGCTTTCAGTTGATGAACTCAATTGTGTCTACAAATCAATATCCTATTGTCCTTTAAAATTCCTACTCTATATTTTATACCAACTGATTTCCTTAAAACACCTAAACCCATATATTATTTCTCCATTTTAAACTGTGTTTTTTCTGAGAAGGTATTGATTATTACTATTACAAATAGCAGAATTCAACACGACTTAAATAGAATTCATTTAGCTTATAACACTTTATGTTTTCCAGATCTTATTCTGTTGGTTAAATAAAGAAAATAAGAAAAGTATATTATTTAAATACAAACACAATCACAAAAACAATTTGAACAGTGACAGACATGAAGTTAAATTATCGATTTCTGTTCCCCTTTTGGATTTATTGAAAGGTAAAATGTACTCAAACTCGAGACAGTTGACGTGATGAGAAAATAATTTGGTTTCTTGACTGATGCTTTCATTACAAACATCGAATATGGTGTCATTGTTCAATAAAATGTGTAAATAAACGTTTCACCATAGTCGTCGGCAGTAGAAATGGAAGTGTCGGGACACTTTATTATTTCAATGTGTCCCCGCAAAAGATATCACAATTATGTGACCTATCAGTGGAAGTGACTAAGATAACATTAATTACTAATTAGTAATGAAGTATTGTTTTATCCGATTGAAATAACGACTTCAGAACTATCTTTAACTGCAAAGTATAATAAAATGGTATACGTTATAAATCAAATAAAATATATGCACTATTAGTGAGCGAGGCACGATTTTATGAACATGTACTCATAATAGTTTGTTACGTAGTTAATGAGATAATAGATTTCAATTTCATTTATAATGACAACACTAATTGCGAAACAAAACAACACGTCCTTCTAAAAAAACAGATTCATATCATCATCATCACTTAGCCAATCTTGGTCCACTGCTGGACATAGGCCTCTCCCAATTCGCGCCACAATACCCGGTCCTCCGCCTTCCGCATCCAGTCCCCTCCAGCGACCTTTTTCAGACCTTCAGTCCACCTGCCAGGGGGGCGTCCCATCTTACGGTAGCCGAGTCGCGATCTCCATTCTAGGACTCGTCTGCTCCATCGGTTATTAGTCCTTCGGCAAACCTGACCAGCCCATTGCCACTTCACCGAGCTAATTTTGCGAGCTATGTCGGTTACCTTGGTTCTTTGTCGGATGACCTCATTGCAAACTTTATCCTTCAAAGAAACTCCTAGCATAGCTCGCTCCATAGCTCGCTGCGCGTCTTTAAATCTATGGACCAGTCCAACCGTCAATGTCCACGTTTCAGCACCGTAAGTCATAACAGGCAGGACGCACTAGTTGTACACTTTTGTTTTCAGGCATTGCGGTATAGACGAAGAGAAAACTCGACGAAGTTTGTTAAATTCCGCCCAACCCAACTGAACCCTGCGATCGACTTCTCGCTCGAAGTTGTTTCTACCGAGCTTGATTACTTGCCATAGGTAGATATACTACTGAACAACTTCAAGCATAGATCCTTCGACACATATCGGACCTGACAAAACATGTTCATTGAACATGACTTTGGTTTTATCTAGGTTCATGCCAAGACCGACTAGTCTTGAGGCTTCTTTAGGGCTATGCAGCATCCTGCTTAACTGTTCCAGCGACTCTGCCACTATGACGATGTCGTCGGCAAACCGAAGGTGCGAGATATGCTCACTGTTCACGTTTATTCCCTGTCCAGACCAGTCCAGAGTCTTAAAGACGTCCTCAAGTGCGTTGGTGAATAGCTTCGGGGATATAACATCCCCTTGTCTCACCCCCCGACGCAGCTCGATGGAGTTGGTCTTATGGTCCTGGAGCTGGACGCTCATGGTGGCGGTATCATATAAGCTTCTCAGCACCTCGATGTATCGCCAATCTATACCACATCGTTGCAGAGCATCTAGAACCGCCCAAGTTTCGATGGAGTCGAAGGCTTTCTCGTAATCCACAAAAGCCAGACACAGCGGCTGATTGTACTCTTCAGTTTTCTGTATAATCTGCCGAACAGTATGGATGTGGTCTACGGTGCTGAAGCCTTTTCGAAACCCGGCTTGTTCTAATGGCTGGAACTCGTCGAGTTTTCTAATGAGGCGGTTTGAGACTACTCTAGAAAACAGCTTGTATATGTGGCTCAGGAGTGAGATAGATCTGTAATTCTTCAGTAAGATTTTATCGCCTTTCTTGAAGAACAGAACCACCACACTCCGGCTCCACGCTTGTGGTGTCAAGCTTTGGTGGATGATAGAATTAAAGAGACTCGCCAGCCTTTTAAGGACTGGAGTCCCACCGGCCTTAACGAGCTCGCTTGTAATTCCGTCATCACCTGGCACCTTGTTGTTCTTAAGCTGTCTGAGAGCTGCCTCAACCTCGCCCGTGTTGACATCCGGTATGTCCTCGGTGCAGTGACGTGTGAGTGGGGCTCTGTGGTCGTCATCGCTAGGTCTCAATGGTTTAGCCATCCGTGATGCGTAGAGGTGTCTATAAAAGCTCTCGATTTCCTCAATAATCTCGAACTTGGAGGTGACGGTCCTACCATCCCCTGTCTTCAGTTTCGCCAGATTGGGTCTACTTAATTGCAGAGCAAAGACTTTCGTGCCTCTGTTTCGCTCGATTGCAGCCTCAATATTACAAGTGCTGTAGCGTCAGAGATTACGTCGCGTTAGTTTCTTTATTTTCAGATTTAGGGACCACCTATCTGACGATGACATCTGGGCGTCTGCTGTTTCTCGCCTTTCCTTCATAAGTTCGAGAGTTTCGGTCGAGAGCTTAGATTCCCTATTACCGCGTTTTCCGGGAAACAACCTTCGAGACACATTCTGTACCGTTTTGACCACTTTGTGGGTTACTTCATCAACATTGTCCGTGGTTTCCAGCAGTGCGAAACGATTTTGAAGTTTGAACTGAAACTTTTTGGAACCTGCAGCTATTTCGGGCAGCGTGGGTCTGAGAATAGGTCTCTTCATCCTAGCTCTATGGGCCTTGAGATTGATATTTAGAGTGCCTCGGACAAGTCTATGATCGCTACCGGTATTAAACCTATTGATCACAGATACGTCTCTAAATATATGCCGCTTGTCTGTGATGATGAAATCTATCTCACTAAGAAGAGCCCCTCGAACTCTAGAAAGTTGACCAGCATTTGGCCCCTGTGATTTCGGCACCCCACACCATTAGGTCCGATTTTCGTTTCCCCGCGTTCTTGTACTCCCACTTTGGCATTGAAGTCTCCCATCACAACATTGTAGAGAGCTGTCTTGGTACCATGGAATACCTTTTCTATGTCTTCGTACATGGATTCGAAACTCTCATCAGAGTATGTTCAGGTCGGCGCATATACCTGGACCACCTTCAAGAATTTCCTGTCGGTGATTTTCAGTATAAGATATGCTACCCTTGTCGACACACAACTGATTTACACAATGCTGCTAGTGAGACATTTGTTGACCAAAAAACCGACACCGCCTTGGGAGGGCCTATCACCTTCTCGGAAGTAGAACAGGTCGCCCGACTCAAGGGTTATCTGGTCCTCCCCCTGCCTTCGGACTTCTGATAATCCCACTATGTGTCAGTATATTCGGTCTAGTTCTACTTCGAGTTCGGTGAGATGTTGGTCCAGCCGTAGAATTTGTCCGTTGTACGTCGCCAGGGTAAATTTCTTAAGATGGTGGTAGCCTACCGTAGCCCGGAGATTCTTAGCACCCCCTGTACTGCTGTTACCACGACCGCTACCTTGGTCGGGAATAGCAGTACCACCGGGAACTGGGGGCCGTTTTTGGTTTTGTCTCGCCATCAGGAGGTTTTTGGCCTACTAAAGCCACGCTGACCAGACGGGTTGGCATAGGGTTTGGTTTCGAGTTTTCCTTCTCTAAGCAGTAGTTCTATATATAAATATATATTTATATATATATATATATATATATATTCTTATATATATATATATATATATATATATATATATATATATATATGTTCAATTCTTATTATATATGTTGTAGAACATATATACATTAGTTGTAGAATAAAAAAAATAATTGCAATTAGAACAAGTACGTGTTAGTATTAATTAAAAAAAAATCTACCAAAAATTATA
This sequence comes from Danaus melanippus, assembly GCA_010014825.2. Taxonomy (NCBI): domain Eukaryota; kingdom Metazoa; phylum Arthropoda; class Insecta; order Lepidoptera; family Nymphalidae; genus Danaus; species Danaus melanippus. Next base: position 4,648,779 of record JAAAKD020000486.1, read on the forward strand.
ATTAAACTTGATCAGACAGAATAACTGAACACAAGAGATTACTATGCATGATGCACTTAAAAATTGTCATCATTGTCATCATTGACGTCACTAACTCCAAGGTTTTCATCATCATAATCGTTAAGGCTAGGACTGTGGTCACTCTCGCACGTTCCGTTATCCTTGTTTTGGACTTGGTAGTTATTATCGGAGTACTAATGCATCCAATGCATGCATGTACTGCTGGATCTCTTCAACTTCCTTGTTGACAACCACAAAACCGTTTATCAAATCACACAATTTCACAACCTCTTTTTTGTAAAGCGGCCATAATAACATGGATATCACAGTTTCCGAGCTCTAGAATTGAGCAATAAGGATTGATCCAAACATTAGAAGATAATCGACTGCATATGGTGTCCAGTTCCGACTTTGAAAAAGGTGTTTCATGTTAGTAAAATGTATAAATGAAACAGTATGCCTCAAAGCACTTTGAATACACCCAATTTAACTTAAAAAAGTAAAAAAGACAATATTTTATAATTTTACCAGAAAATTTAACATCCCTAAAGCAAAATATTAGTATAAATTAATTTGAATTCTTTTATTCTCCCCAAGTGAAACACCAAAAATAAGGCAGAAAATAAGATTTATAGTTACAAGGCCTCGTCAAATAAGAAGCTTTATCTTAGAAAACTAGTAATTATTTGAGTTATAGATAATTAACAAGAAAGAACCGTATTTTCTTTGATATTTTGTAGATAATTGCTTTAATATTTAGGGCATTTATCTACACTAGAGAGTTCTTAAACGAGTTTCACAAACATTTGTTCGTATTAGAAAAGTTTTATGTAATTACTTTGATTCTTTTATCACTGTAACTTATAAATGAATTACCTTTCCTTGAGCTTACATTAATTAAAGTGTAAAGCAATTTTTATTATTATGTATAAATAATTATCCAACCCGTCTTTTAAAAATTACTTTCGTTGAAAGAGATAAACTTTATTTCGAAACTTTAGGAACTTTTAATGTTCAAATTATTTTTTCTTTATAAGTACTAGTGCTTGTCTTTTATTCCAACCGTTGGTAAATAAAACCTTGGCCTTGAAAGCTCAAAACATACTTTTTTCTTTAGATTTGAAGAAACCCATATTATAATTACAAAAAAAAAACACAGACACTAGCGAAATTCTACCCATCCATCAAAGGAAAAGGAACAGAAAAGCCGCACTTGCGTTTCGGTGGCGTCAATTTAAGTTTAATAGATAGTCTATTCCTCAACTTATTCTTAACGATATTGGAGACAGAGAATTCACGTTCGACACGGGCTTGACAAAAAAAATCCCTGGCAATGCCCCTAACAATTTCACACCACTAAAAAAAAGAAAATAAAAAAAAAACAAATCCCATCTCAAAAATCACTTCTTGATTCCCTAATTCTGAGGGGAAAACCCCTACGTTGGGAACCCTGGAGCGCACCCTAGACTTTTTTTTTGATCTGTATATATATATACATATATGTATGTTTTTTTTACACGATATAATGTTGTAGGCTATTGTCAATGTCGTTCGCTTGACGTACTACAATAAGGTGATTACTGAAAATCAGCGCTGTCGTTCCTGGGAATTTCACATTATATTATTATCTTAAGTAAATAAAAAGAAATATTTATTTAAACCTCTAATTTTTATTATTATTATTTTTTTTCCTATATGTGGCATTCCTAAAACGACAGCATATGCTGAGTTGCTCTCCTTATTTGTGACATCATACTGCTGTAGGCAGCATTTTGTTTTGATTTATTTTTACCTTCTATTACGTAATCTTCATTTGATATTATTTAATTTTATTGGTATTTTATGTTTTTGTTTTTTATTTCTGTTTATGTTAGTGCTGTCTCGCAAAGATGTTCACAAATAAAACAATTTCTTTCTTTCTTTCTTTCTTCTTTCAATTACGTTACTCGTAGAGCACAGTCCCTCAGAAAGTTAAAAATCTAGGTGATACGACTCGGTAATATGACATAGCGAGAAAACTTCGTAATAAGGTTTTAATGCCACACCCTGTCGAAAACTTCCAAGACCTCAATTGAAACTGTGAGAGCGTCAAAGATGTTCTCTAGAGCTTTCTCTTATTAACGTATGGAGTGTACGAGAAGAGCCCTCGTTGACTACTTTTGGTGAAACCCATATTATCTTTCACTGAAAAGATAAATTATGCTGAAGGTGTCTATTTAATGTATGTTACATAATATTGCAGATAACGGACACAATTAAAATCGGAAAATAATTAGCAATGTCTACAAGACTCCTTTTCCCCCAAAAGATACCATATAAAAGGTATCAGTGAATAAAAAACAATGGCAAAATAGTGTAAAAACAGGAGGCAAGTCGGGTGCATCTATTTATAGTAATATAGTTAAAATACCATCCGAGGATACTAGCTTTGGTTACGTCAAGACTACGATGAGGTTTCGACACCTCTTTAAAGAAACCGCAGTAAATTAAGCGAGGTGATGTGTGATTGCTATTGTCTACACAAAAATTTTGGTCAAAAAGAAGAGCAAGCACTATTGCTTTCTTATTTGCCGTAGGAACTAATGTTCTCTCACATTTAGTTTGAGCAGGTAGTGAGGACTTACATATGATTAGCTCGACTGCTTTAGTTAGGAGTCAGAAAACTACTGCCGCAAGTTTAAGCAGAAAGTTTCGAGTTTTAAAGAGAGTTTTAAGTTTTGAAAAGCATTTGCTACAGGATAAGTATAAAGGTCATGATGGTTCATTCGTGTATCTACCCATAAAAAATATTACAAAATCTTATCCTTAACATCCATATTTATCTTTTCAGCATTCAGCACAAGTTTATATCATCTAGCTATATGGTCATCCACATCCAGCACCCTAGTAACTTTCTTTACTAGCTAGGAAAGACTTAACGACAGTGTAAATTTAGGCGGTTCCTTCCTTGTATATACATATGTAAAAGGCCAGTCTCGATGTCGGACATTCAAATGTCCGAAATTAACTTGCTGTCCCGAAGCAGCTTCACTGTGATATTCAAATAAGCATGTCATCTCCTGGTTACCTCTGCGACCGGCGCGTTGAAAAAAGTTTTACTTGAGAGTGTAACTATTTATGCAAGGTACATAGCATCTGTAGGACATATAATTTGTCTGATCTGACAGGGGCAAATCTGTCTAATGGGCGGTAACTATGCCGGAAGCCGCTAATTTTGGGAGGAGTATATATTCAATAGAAGACTTAAATTAATAACATAACTTATAAATTATTATGAAGTTAGTTACTGGGTAAGATTATCTAGTATAGTTATAAAAATATAAGTAGAATAAAAAAGGAAAACTAATTGGCAAATATTATTTTTTGTCTGTTTTAAAGACCAGCCAATCAAATGTGTTTTATTGCATCCCAATTTCCGTTTCCAATATTATTACTTCAATAAAATCAATTAGTTAAACTCTCAAAACCCTGAATGGATATTCGAAAATAATTGTGTACGGTTGTGTATTTTATTTTTATTTACCATACCTCTTTCATCCAATTTTAATAGTATAGTCTTTTACTTAACATAACCAATTATATCATGTTCCAAACTCAGGTCGAATATTGAGTTTGGGAATTCATAATTATCGTATTCAACAATTATTCTCTAAAATATAAATATGTTTACAAAAGTAAAAAATACGAAACTATTTATGTTACGAAAATAACAAGAAACGTGCTGGAAATACGACTGGTTGGATTGACTGGATTAATCCTTTCCCTTACAGAAGATAAGTCAGTACCTTATCGTGCTAGCGTAGCTTGAACAGATTCGTTTCGTTCGCTGACTGAAAGAACCAGATAAATTAAAATCTCTTATTTTTTTCCTATACAATCTATCTTACTATTCTGTTGTTTCTAGACGCAAAGTCATTAAACTATACCGATCGAAGAGTAACTTACAACGTAAGCATGAAAAAAATTGTTTTACTTCTTTCTTGAAATAGTTCATATTTTTTTAAATATTAGACATATTTTAATTTGTATGATATATAAAATGTATACCTAAATATTGATATACAGTATTATGGATTTCTTTTAGTTTTTATTATAATATTATGATTGATTTTTCTGACGTTATTTATTTAGAGATTTGTAAAATATGGCTCCAATATTATACTTTACAAACCATGCCTTGCCGAAGCCAGAAATTTCAAATAACTTATATCATATGGAACATGACAAATTTTCCGGAATTATATCAGAAAAATATTATTTATATAATGAAATAAAATCGTTGATAAATACGCACAGCTTTGTTGGTATAAGATATATTTTATTTTGGAAAGTAGTGAAATTGTTTACAATAAACCTTGTTAATAATAGACTTATTATTATAGCGACTGCTAAGTATATTTTTTTAATTAAATTACAATGCCAAGAATTTTAACTGAACGAGTTACTACACGGGAATCGTTGTGCTACTGTATTTCTCTTGATATAAAAAAATATTTTTATGTTGATTAAACTCGTCGGATAATGTTTATAAGGAGATAAAT
>JAAAKD020000486.1:5375457-5390039 GCA_010014825.2 Danaus melanippus
AAGAATCTCAGTTTAATTTTAAAATAATATGGAGCGTGCTGAAGAAAGTGACATTGTTAACGTCATTGAGACTGACGCGTCTATTTGTAAAAACAATGAATCTGTAATAAATCCGATATATACATATTTAAAAGAAACTTTATTTACCGATACATTATGCTTTATAATAAAACGTTTTGCCCAACGTTTCAACTACTTTACAGAAACTACGTTATAGATTAATATTTACAATACAAATTATATTTATTTATTGGAAAATACTTGATATTTTCTAAAAATAGGTAGCGTAGAAACCTTCAGATGAAAGCGTCTTTTACAAAAAAAACTCGAAAGTACTCTTAGTTAAGATGATTCCGCTCACATAGCGACTCAATTTTCCTAAATTCTTTTATAATTTCCGTCTGCATAAACCGTATTTTCACCAAGTTCCTTTGTCATTAACAGGGTTAATTGTTTTTCTGTGCGAAAATGTCTCGGTCGGATCTTAATTAAGTGGTTAGCTTGACTAATTCTCCTTTTGAAGGTTTCCCTACCGTCTAATTATGAGCCTAACAAAGCAAAAAAGAAAATAAAATCGTTTGTAACAACCCGTTGTTCGTATCATCCGTAAAATATCAAACCTTATAATCGTCAGTATTTTTGTCATGCACCCAGTAAATATGTCAACAATTTGTAAAATATTTGGACGCGTGCTTCTTTAACAACAGGTTTCATTCAGAAATCAAAGGTCTACGTGACGTCACGTTATCATTCGACGTGTCGACGTGACAAAACACTACCTACCTAGTTTACCCTTGTTTTTAGAAACTATTTAAGCTTTAAGAAATATAAATAAACCGAGTATCTTTGACAATAAAAGAAAATATTTTCGTCTATACATATATTTCTTTGCTTTCTGTTATCAACATTATAATGTAAACATATTCAATTTTGAATTTTAATTAAATATAAATTGTGTTCATACATATTAAAAGCTATATGGAATGTTAAAAAATAAATTAAAAATACTATTTCAATTCCGGAACGTACTTAATGTAAAATAATTTATATTTGAAATAATAAATTATATAATATAATCTAATTCCAATGTGATTTTTCCGAGTCATATGTACTTTCTAAGATTTTTCAGACACCACTGACATACGGTGAAGGAAAACATCGTGAGGAAACCTGGACTTATAATTTCCCAATTATAAGTTTGTAATCACCAACCCGTCTTGAGCAAGCATGGTGATTAACGCTCAAACCTTCTCCATGCTAGAAGAGGCCTGGCTCAGCAGTGGGCTCTGATAGGCTTAAAAAAAAAAAATCTAATTCTCCGCTTTAGCGTGTATTTTTCTGTAATTTGTTAGGTAATCCTAATATTCACATAAGTTTAAATTATATTGTTTTAAAATAAAATATGAAAAATAGTAATTTATTATTTTCAATGACTAAAAAATAATGTTATTTTTAAGAGTTTTGCTCCTGGTTTTTTTTTAGTTTGAGATATCTAATTATCAGCAATGTGAAATCGTAAAAAATATCAATATTTGTATTCGTATCTCGCTGTAAGGCCTATCACGTACCTCCTAAGGCTATCTGGATATAAAGCCGAGCGTGATACAAGGTTAAAATTAGGTATAACTGAAAAATAAATAAGTAAATATTTTACATGTTACAAGTTAAGTTAAATGTATTTTTTGTTTAAGATAATAGACAAAACATACCTTGTAGACCAAATAATAATAAAATTCTTGTTGTTTTTCAAAATGTATCAGACTGTCATATTCCTTTATGATGAAATGTTTTGTTGTACTCTCATCAAAGCCCCTATCCCCGAAAATTGCTACATCGACCTCAGAATTGAACAGTCAAGAGCGGCGTTTAAATTATGCAAAGTACGCGGCGGCAAAATTGATATAAAAATTGCCCGTAAAGCATAAAATTAAAATGTGGATCGCGGACGGTGTTGCAACATGCTAAATACCTGTCGTATTTCAAACGCCATCTGTCGTAGACAGCACTGAGACTGCCGCTTTTAATTTATTAACCAATTTGCTGAACGCCCTGAACCGCGTTCCACTCGCTATTTTGTTTCTTGACTTAATAAATTTGAAGTCATAATCTGTGAAGGAGTATTTTTCATAGCGCTGTAAGAAGACTGGTATTAATGTAATGATATAAAACGCCATTTTTATTTTTCGTAGACATTTACATAAATCTACAATATGTATCAGTTACGGTTTGGTTTTGGTTAATAAGATTTTGTTTATTATTAATAAATTTTCTCATTTCAAGTTAATATAGTTTTGGTGCAAAAAAAACAAAAAAGATATTTCTGTTTATAGAATTAAGTATAACATCATGCTAAATGACATACTTCTTAAGTTTAAAAAAATTTATACTGAATGCAGGGGTGAAAAATGGTTGACGGACACACATAGGCATCTTGCATCGGATACCTAAATTATCATTTTGAATATACATAGATGCATTCAAATGAACAAATATTTATACACAAGTAAAAACTTTTAATATATGTATGTATATAAATATTTCTACATATAATCTTGATAATAGCTATTACATTAGCATGTCATCCTTCCACAATTTTGATATATAATTTGAAGAGTAAAAGGTTATACAAACATCATATATAGGTAGTTTAATAACAAAAAAGGACAAGCATAATGAGCATCAAAAGGACAATGCCTTATAAAAAGATAATTCTTCTTCGGAAAGGAATTTGGAGTACAAAGTAGGAAATTAACTGTTAGTGTTCCCATAAAGTGACCGACATGACTTTGTAAGCATTGAGTGCTTTCGGCTATTACGTTAACTTGTACATTAACCGCGTTTGGAATTGGATTCTTTTGTTGACTCGCTTAAATCGATATTGTAGATGTAATGTCGACTTGAGTGGACAAAATGAAACGCCGAAGAGCTTGTTGTATTGATGGTTTACATGTGGTTTTGATTTTAATAAGTGAATTGCTTTTCATGCAGTTTTAATTTTAACTCCAATATTAACTTTAATATAAGTTATTGACGTATTTCTTTTTTTTGGAACATTTTTTATTATGATTCAAGGTTAGTTTCTGTGTATTAAAATTTGTAATAAATATTTCTGTCTTCGTTTATGTAATTTTTAGGTAAATTTAGTTGTCCGAAGTTCAAATGTATGTATATCCTGAACTATTTGATGATTGCACATATATGCTGTTTTATGTTTATTGGTATTATTACTATTGTTTTTCTGATACAATTTTAGTCTTGTCCTTTTCGTTCAGATACAAGTTTGTGAAAAACTTCGTTTGGTTTTATAATATTGTCAGTTTTCAGCAAAACTAAATCGTGTTAGTGTATGGGCATAATGATTTTGATGGGAATTTTAAAAACCTTATTGAAATCTTAACGATAAAGGGACACATTTCCTTCCTCTTTTATTGTGTTCTAGAAAAAGGTTTATTTTTTTCAGCTGTATATACGCAAATGTGTTTTTTTTAAACATGTCTCATTAATATTATAAATTTGAAACCCATCTCTTTCACTCTTATTGCTCTAATTCCTTAGTAAGTGGATATTCTTTTCTTATGTTATGTTTATGATCGAGATCTGTGCAGTCTTTTTTAAAGCCTGCCTATTAGCTTGGCTGTTATTCACCTAGTTTTCTTTTTATTCGTTTGAGAACGACTTCAACGATATGGTCTATATAGGTTTGAGTTGTATATGTTTTTCATTCAATATTCATTCGAGTTCTTAGTTATCGTTGAACACGTTTAGCTAGTTTTTCTTAGCATGTATTTTGATTTTATATTCATATAATAAAAGTACATTAATATAATTACTAAACCGCCATCTTGGATATGCTACTATGTGGCAGGCAAAATGACGCCACAAATTTAAAAACAAATGGACAAAATGTTCCACAATGAATTTATATATAAAATTCAGCTCAATCGGTTGAAGATTTCTGTTTAAAATTTTATTGCCCGATTTTCGCCGAACAAATTACATATGTACGTTGAAAGTTAAATAAAAGCTTGTAATGAACGAACAGATACTGAAGATTCATTGAATCGATAAAAAAAAAATTACATATTACCAAAATCTGTACAGCTTTAATATACATACATATATAGTACCGTTTCGATATAAAATATTGTTCTATATATCTTGTTTTTTAGTCCAAAAAATCAAGTTTTTAATAAACTTATTTAATCACTTTAATTTTAATATCAACCCATTTTTAGTATTAACAAAGCTCAGACGCGATAGTTTTGCCAAATGCTTACAGTAAAATGAAGTGCAGCAAATATTTTACGTGCCAACAGACGTACCACTCTTTGGATGTTTACGTCAGGCAAGATTTCAAGTTAGTATAAATGTCGGCTGAGGATAAATAAACCCGTGCAAAGATCCGACTTAAAGATACATTTGCTTTCGCGCTTCGTTCGCTTAGATACCGTAGTACGCCGCTATTTCTCGTTTATGACGCTGAAGCAGAGTTCAAATACAACCGTAGTTAAACCATGGTTATGAAGTTTATTTTAAAATTAATTCTAAACAGCGTTGTTTCTTTCTTTTTCATGAATTAATTAAGAATAAGATTTTAATGTCATTAATAAAATAAAGTACGAATATAAGTATGAAATTAAAAAAGATTTGAATACGACTTAGGCAGTTGGAAACACAATTTTTTGCTCAATTTGTATTTTTTTGTTATATTATTCAGTCTCTATACATAGGAGTACCTGTACAGTTAATTAAATAAAAAATAATTTTTAAGTAAAAAAGAGTTAAAACATTCTGCATTGGACTATGCTATGCAGTATGCTATTAATTAAAATATTTTTTTTCTTTAAGGACTATCAGCAGTCATTACACTTACTTTTATAGTACAAAAATAAACTTTTTTTTTGTTAGTACTTAAAATAGGAGACTAAAATAACTCTGCTATTTATTACCTTGCAAAAAAACTATGATTATTCCTTTAATAAATTATTTATTTCTAAATATTGCACTAAAATTATATTTACATTGTGTAAATATAGAAACATTTGCAAACAGAGCTTGGTATTAGGTAGCGGAAACCTTAAGGCGACATGGCGTGACAGGGACAGGCAACTAACAAGATAAGTCCTCACGCTACCAACAGTCTGCTGGACGCTATAATCTTTAGAAACGTTACCATACTAAAGCTCGCATGCGAGCCGAAAACTTCGGTTGGTTCTTAGGAGACAGGATATTTGTAGGGTAAAAGTGTACTAAAGATTAAATTTTGGCAAACCATTAAGTGAAATAAATTCTGAAAATAGTTTTATTTGAAAATACCTTTTTTTATTTCATCTTTATCTCTTTTGTCTCTTTTATGACCTGATATGTATGCCATGTGAACAGACCTACATATGTGTTATTAGCTTTCTGAAATACTGTTCCGATTTGGAAAGGTAATTCATAGATTCCAATTTATTTTTCAACTTATTATTATTTCATAAATCTGTTTATAATAAATGGGCGATGTACATTAAAAAAAACCGATAGAACACACAATAAATCTTATTTTGTCTAAACTTCTACGGCCTCAATTACTTAAAATCTGAAAAAGCTTATTGAGTGTTTTAAGAGGTTTTCATCTTCAAAATTTTGAGGATTCCTATTTCTCTTAAATGTTCGGTGAAATATGATAGTTATGGTTCATTTCGAAATAACCAAAATAACCAAAAAATATACAAATTTGTGAGTGAATTCCGATGTTCTCGTGGTTATACAAAAGAATTTATGGCCAAAAAGATTTATCTCCAAAAGATTTTTTATACAAGTTTGCTTTTAGAGATTTCAGTTGATTGTTTATAATAAGGCATGTGTTTTATGAAAACAAATCTGTGGTTTATATTCAGAACCGCGTTTTATATCATTTACACAGCGTCGCAACACTATCCTTAAATTCGTATAAATATTCATGAAACTGCTTTATAAGGGGACTCTCGCTCTCTTTAGCAACGTAAACAAGAGTTGAGGGAGTTAACAATTCCCTTTTCACGAGCCTATCATCGGCTTTGGATTTATAATTTGTATACGCAGCTCATACTTTATTAAAACACAGTATTTATTTAACTATATACTTATTTTATAATCATGATTATAATCGCTATTATTATATTTACTTAAAATATCTCATATATTTGATAAAAAACATATTTATATTAGTAGGCTGTATGTACATTGTTAGGAATTAAAATAATAATATGTTCAATAGCAAATAGCTTCCAATGCTGGGATAAGGACTTCAATGGAAATATGTAGAGGGCTAGAAACTTAAACCATCATTTTATTCCAGAACAGTATCCTTGTTTACAGTTCTTATTTGTCCTTAAATAGAAGAAGAAGATTTTATATAGTAATTTTTCAGGCAAAACCGTTCATCATATTTTTGCCCTGCTACAAATCTGACTCAAGTACCGTCTTATTTTATACGATATAAAATCATACAGTTTAAAAGATAAATCTTCTTTGATAAGATTTATCAAAACACGCTTCATGATAGAGCACTGAAACCAAAATTTTACAACTATTAAAGGGCAAGAACAATTGGATATCTCGTCACGTATCGACAAATCTGCTTAGAGGGACACCTTTCCGATAACCCTTTATTAAGACTCAATCCTCTAAGGTAACAAATAGATTGTGAGATAAGCATCATTTTTCGGTCAATATTTCCAAATGTTTTCTAATTCTCCTATTTACTCTTATTAAAATTATAAAATACTTTCATGTAATAATCGAAACAGAGCATTTTTTGAAAGAAAATATTTATATAAATAGCCAAATTAATCTCCCTGTATACCGAAAATACTTTCTTAATTGTATGAACGAAATTGTGGGTTGCAGATAAGAATTCTTTATTATGCTTAGTGTAGTAGCAATTAAGATGTAAGCTTGGATACGGTCTGCCAATGAGCCGTAAACCTATCATTATAAATGGTTGAACTAGATTATGGGTGTTTTGGTTTTGTTATAATTCTAATTTGGTATATAACCAATTCCAAATTCAAAAACATACATTTCAACAATAGCACAGACGCGTGTTAAAAAACCTTAAATTTTAAGTAATGTACTTATTTAAATAAATAAATAATGTATGAAGGTTTATATATTAGTTTTGTCAGTGTCTTCCTCATTTCGTTTTATACCAAAGTATACCTACGAATGGTCATTAATTTAAAATATATTAACTGTTATTCCTCAAATAATTTGATGCGAATAACTAATTGAAGTAATTTCTTGTGAGGTTATAAGGTGAATTATTTTAATTCTATCGCTTCCCTTTCAAAGCACTTTGAACCGCGAATCAATTTCCTAAAGTATTATTAATCCACAAAGAAACACTCTGCGTAAGACAAAGTTTGAAAAAGCGGAGTTCATAAGACTTTATTAGACGATTGGCAGGTGTAAAACAGCTGACGCCTGAATGTATTAATCTAGTGGATCATAACAATATATCTTTATTGTTTTTTATTATTAACGATCATTCAATAACAGTTGAAATTATTTTTTTTTTTTAGCTTTTTATTTTTACTCTATCTAACTCTATCTCCGAAATTTTAATAAAATACCTTATGGAAAAAATATGCAATTAATATTTAATTGTAAAATAGAACAACAAAGGCAACGGCGTACACAACGAGGAAAGTACAAAGTCACTCAACTTTCGTTTACGCTACTAAAGAGAGCAAGAGTTGCAGAATGAAGTTAATTCATGAATATTTATACAGGTTTAAGGATCGTATACCGCAGCAATGTAAATTATAGTTTCCAATTCTAAATAAGCATAAAAGTAAAATTTTAATGAGCTTGCGATTTCATAACAATCAGGTTCCGTAAAACTCATTTATTTACTATTGAGACATTAAAAGCTATCGAACTGGTTTTTTTATGTTAGGGATTTAAAAAGGAAGGTGGATTTTAATAACAATTAAGTAGATGCTATTGTATATGATTTGATCAATATAAGCTATTACGTAGAAGTTTTAGAGGCAAACAACAACAAATATTTAAAATGTCAATATTAATTGAAATCATTCTGTTCAAAACAGCAAGCTAAGCAATTTTATTTATCTTTTTAATAATTAATAATTATTTTATTTTTCAGGTATCTAAATAAATTATTAATTTTAAAAGAATATGTGGAGGGATAGTCAGAGATAAGTTTTCTGTTTAAATTATTTCATGCTAGTTGTGATATTATTGCGGGTATAATTTCCTATGGGATTTTATTTTATAACCAGATACTCAACGTATTATTTTGAAAAAAAAAAAAGTTTCTTTTTTTAGTTCTTATTTTATACCATGAAAACGTTTTGACATATTGTTACCATCTCAATGGTTGCTATCTAAGAAATTATAAAGTTGATTTTCAATTTGTTTAATGTAGAATACAGATGAAACAAATCCATAGGTATTGAAATACAATTCAGTGTTAAAGAGCCAGCAAGAAAATGATTTTATAGGATACAGCATTAATTTTCTTTAAAATTTACACTGATTCAGTAAATTTAAATATTAAAAAAAAATGCCTAATTAAGTTTCATATAACAATATTTATTATTTAATTAAACTTTGGAAAAAAATTGTGAGAGTAGAATTAAATATGTTATGTTACAGTTTCTTACTTAATTTGTGAAGATATATATAAGAAAAAAAAACTATAAATAAAAATAAAGTAATAAAGTAAGCATACTGGAAAAAAAAAGGATTCCCAGATAACGTTTTATAATTGTAATAAACCTTTAAAATATCTATTTATATTTCTTAACTATTAAAATAGAGTCGTGCAATAACAGGAATATGATTTGTGGTGCAATGTTATGTAACGATGTGCTAATTGAGGCCGCATTTATATACGCGACCAGTTATTTTGCATATTGAACTAACTTGCACGTAAAAGTTTAACCTCTGAAAGTCATTGAGTACGTCTGCTTTACACTTGCATAGTTATAAGTGAGTTTGTCTTTGACCCATCGTACATATTCCGAGTTGGCATATTTACGATCATTTATATTGAATATTTAAATAACTTGTAAATATTATAGTTATATTTAAATAATTGATGATTTTATTACATACCATAAGGGGTAGTGAGTACTTAGGCTTTCGTGAATATTTATTTAAATGAAACTAATATTTTCGGATTATTAAGCTTCATTTATATTATAAGGGATATAAAAAATGTTCTTTTAAGAATTAAAATAATTTACAATTTTTCATTTCTGAAAATATTTGAATTATGTAAAAACCAAAACACCAAGACTCACAAAACTTTATCAAGTTATATAATATTTGCGAAAAGAAAATAAGTTAGACATCAAGACTTTCAAGATGAATATTTTTAGATTTACTGTTGGTGTAATAGGTTATTGTTCCTCTGGGAGTAGTTCGTTTGAAAATATTTATACATTTTCTTGTTGTAAATCACAATAAAAATATATAAAACCCTATAACTTAAAATAGTTTTCAGTGTTCAATTTGACAAACCTAATAAAAATTAGCAGCTTAGTAAATGGATTTTATATAATTTGTCTCATTTCTTTAATGAAATAAAACCGTTTCTACATTAGTATACATTTATTTTGTATCCATTAACGACTTGTTCTTAATTCTTATATATGTACATATATCATATATGATTAAGTGCTTGTAGAGTACAAGCAAGTCATAATACTAATAATAACATTTGAATAAGAATTTATTATTTGATATAAGTAATGTTAAAAATGTTCATTTTATTTTTATAACCTGAGCATAAAGAATTATCTAATCTACTTATAATTGTACAAATAGAACTATGGGTTTAAATAAACAACAAAGTTAGGAATTATTTTCCTTCAACTTTAAAGAACACTAAAGATATGGAAAATAAAGATTACAAGCCTTTAAAAGTCTATGAAAAAACAACTAATTTACATGCATTTGATGTCTCAATTCATGATAAAAGATCAAATTAGATAAATTGCTATACAACATTCACCTTATTACGATCTTTGTTAAAGGATAAGTTATCCTCGTTTGATTCCCTCTCTCATAAAGCCATAATAATGGTATTTCAAGATAATAATATATAATGGTTAATAATAGGTCAATTATTTATTTATACAGACTTACGAAATGCGCCTAATAGTGCACATCCTTAAAATACTTCATTATTTTTAGCCGTTATTTAATCTTTTGACATGTATCTTGTGATTAAAATAATGACTTCCATGGAAGCAGTTGCGAAACAGAAGAGCTGACACATAAATCAGTTTACTCTCGGATTTTGTTTCATATACACTAGTTTGAGTATAAACCGTTTGCATAGCTGTTGCCAAATTTGCAAGCAAACTATTCTGATTGATGTCCCCGCAATCTGGCAGGATGACGTTCGAGTTATTGATCGTGCGAATTGTTAAGCTCAAATATTTCCTGAGACGTGACTATCAAATATACCAAATAACTTCATAACTCCATCCAATTTTTCTATCTTATTAAATTGAAGGTTAGGTTTTATTTGGAATTTTTAGGTCATTCAAAATAATGTATCTGGTACATAAGAGATATATTTTAGACAAATATAATGTGATGTAGTAATTTTATGCATTCCTTAGTTATTTCTAAAGTGTTTTGTATAAACAAACATATAAATCGGGTATTTTGTAGGATAACTTTATAAAACAATGAAGATCAACTACCTTTTGTCTATTTGTATGTTAGTGTGTTAGACATATTATCATGTCAAATAAGTCTTCGTTTAAATAAGGTGGTAAAAAATCATAAGAGATGTGTAAGAATAACATTTAGAAGTAACTTATTTTTTTATAGAATATGAAAATCTTAGCTTTAAAGTGATATCATATTAAGAAAGAATACATTATTACTGAAATATGACAAAACAGTACAACAAGAAAAACAGTATCGGTTCTTTAAATATTTAAAAACGAAATGCGGTACACAATTTAAATATGTATATTTGTTGAGACTAATAAGATAGTATTATTGAAAAGTTATTTTTGTTCAGTTAAGTATGAAAATACAGTCAAACTAGTAATTTAGTAATTCTTTTTGAAGCTTTTCTTCCTATTTACTCCAACATGTACAGAAAGTCTTTAACTAATCGATGCCAATATATTTTAATTTTGTGTTTTAAGTATTTATACTTATTTTTTATATAGCCACGGCTACTTAACGCGCTACTTATGGTTTCGCTATTTGTGATGTCACAATGTTAAAGGTCGACAACAGTGTCAATGACCTTCATCATAAGAACCCCCATTACATTAACCTTTTTAAAATTTTAGTTTCATACAATGTATGACCTAAAACCAGATAAAACTGAAACCGTTGGTTAAGAGCAATTCTTTTAAATCTTTAGTTAGTAAAATTCATGATTTGGTTTTTAATGAAATAAAAGTTATTGAACTAATTATCAAAACTATTAAGACGACACAAATTATAATCTTAAATCTTAATATGAATGTCATAACAAAAAAGGATGTATATATATCGTTTATGGATTAGGTCATAGCTCAGCTTAGAAATATTTATGTAATCTACATTCTTTAAAATTTTAAAATACTTTTTCGGAGATTGTTTTTTCAGTAATCGTACATAATAGTAAATCTTCAAAGTATTGATCTCTTTTTTTGTATATTTAACGATACATTGACTATACTGTTTTTATCTATTAGAAGTCAGAACATTGTGTAACTTTCACGAGTATTAATTTATACGAAACTAATATTTTCGAATTATTACGCGTTTATATTTACTTTTAACAACATTCTCCCGACGTTTCGGTTACGTTGCAGCAACCATGATCACGGGCAGACGAGATGAACTAGTTTCATTTACAATGCAACAGTTATTCAATTCAAGTGTCTTTTTGAAGTAAATATCACTATAGTGAATAATTGCCTCGCCTTAAATCCTTTGGTTCACGCTTTCTTGCATTTTCAGAAGTTTTGGTAGTGGAAATTTATTGGAATGAAATGCTGTAGAGTTGTTCTAACATTACATCTGTTAAAATGTAAAATTCTATCAAAGTTGGAAGTTAGTTTTGAGCACAAAATAACTGTCATGTTTATTATACTGGTAAGTGTAAGAACGAATTTGTTAATCTTACTGATGTTCAACGAAAATCAGTTAGATTCAATATTATCTTTTTGGTACATTGAGAATAAAGAAATGTACAAAAACCTATTTAAATTAATTTATGTTTTCTTACAAAGTCCTATTTCTTGGTCTTTGTTTTAAGTTAAATGTTTCTTATTAAATAAAAAAAAGTGTCTTATGAAAACAATATATGAATATGCGAAATGTTGGTTTAGATAATTAATCTTATAATGAATTTTATCAAATAGGCACCGTATAAAGGAGGAATACTTTGTTTTAAAAAATAAAAAAAAAACAGATCTTGTAGATTTTTTATTAAAGTAAGTATTGGTGGCTTTGTGTGTTGTGTTGCCATTACAATTAAAGAATAATTTAATGTTTTGTAAATATATTTATTTAAAAATTTTAAAGGACACTAATTTTGTTTTTAGATATTTTGTCAAAGACGTTGAATTATAAAAAGACATATCTCCATATATACCATTGTAGGTAAGCGACGTGAGATAAATTTATATCTATGTATTATAATAAAATCACCATGATTATAAACACTAGACCGTACGCAAATACAACATTCCTCCTAATGTATTTATAGTACAGTACCCTTTAATATTATTAAAGGTTCGATTTTCTAGTATCGTTTCAAACCAACTTTTATCAAACCATTGAATTCGATTTGAACAGCCACCTTTATCCAAAACTTTTAAATGGCCTAGATTTGGAACTAATGTCCTTAAAGTTTTGACAATATCCGGCCATTTATATGGAATACTTCTCTGATAGCTGTTCTCTGCAGTAACTTATGGGCAAGCCTAACAAACAAGGGGATATTAAATCATACGCTTTAATTAAAGAGCACCTACAAGTTCTACTTCAAGCATAAATGTGTTTAGATATATGACTTTGGAAATTCTTCTACAATTATTTTTAAATAACTTTCTTTCCTTTTTTTACGTTAATTATTATTATTATATCTTTTGTTTGAGAAGAATATTTTTTTTACTTTATTTGAACAAGTGGAGAATGACGCTACAAAAGAATGACAACGCAGCGTAAAGAGACGATTCTGTGTAATGTGTAAATAATTAAACGAAACGTCAACAAAATGAAATTAGGTTACCTACAGAGCCTTTAAAAGGAATGGGCCTGTAGTGTCATTGACACTACCTCTCATTAAGACTTGCCTAATGATGCAGCTTGTTAGTGCGTCATGTCTCGCTTTATTTTTAATTCATACGTACTTCTACAAATACATGTTATGAATAGATTCATTACGTGAAATTATGTTATGCAATGTGTATGTTTTAGAACAATAATAAATTTTTGTTTCCTTATTCATAAAAACGTAATACATATATTACAAAAAGCCTAATTTAAGCTTTAAAATGTTTATGCTTCAAATTATGACAAAGTATAGGTAGAAAATACTTGAAATTTAAAAACGTCTCATAGTCTAATAATTTATTTAAGTTATCACAAATGATCTGGTCGAATTAAACCATATTATAATATTTGAATGCTTCATGCTATAGAAATATGATAAGTGTTATTTGTAAGTATGAGTACAAACATATAAGATAACTATTTTAACTTAGAGTCTTGACACTTTTTGTGACTTAAAATTTTAATAAACAAAGTCATGAGGCCAAATTAAAAATGAATGATTATATTCCTTTTGTGAAGGGGTGATCAAAAAGACTCTCATTTTGGAATCCTTTCGTTAAAATAAATAGATCTTAATTAATCAAACTAGATTATCATAATTATTTTATTAAGACACGTGTTTGAAAAAAGTTAGTTTGCGCTGATATAATTAAAAGATATAATTAAAAAAGTATTTATTTTCATATATTTGTAATAACTACACTGTGTTCCCACACAGCGTATGATGATATGTCAAATATGTTCACCGCAATCACATATCTGATTCTACGCTTGACTTGCTGTGTATTTTGTATTTTGGAAGCGCATTCTCTATGGAAGGTCCGAAATTCAGTTCCATAGCTCTAGACCATATATCATTTTCGCGCCATAAAACGCGGTATAGATTTTTTCCATATTCTAAAAGATAATGACAGAATGCTCTGTGCGACCTGTGGTTACCAAAACATCGCAATGTCATTTTATATTAATTGTTAATTGTACAATCGTTATATTAAGAACATGACACCATCTGGTGTCAGTGAATTTGCCCATATATAAAGATATTAAGTTAAACATAAAGATAATAAGCAAAAACATTTATCACCATACCATGGTTACATATTCTTACTATTAAAATGTTCCGTATATTATAGTTTTTATATAATAATATTGGATTTTAAAGATTAATTTCACTACTTATGTATTAAAAGAAAATTTGTCTATTCTAAATTATGTTTTTACATTAAAATGAGTTTCTTTATTAAATATATAAGCTTTTTATTTTATAATTTAGACTGGATAGTGTTTGA
>JAAAKD020000486.1:5477800-5498332 GCA_010014825.2 Danaus melanippus
GACTCCCCCTGGCGATGAGGGAGTCCCTGGGCCTCGTGGGTAGTGAGCGGAAGTATGGCTTGCCGTTCCCGCTCACTAGCTTACGCCCCGCGAAGGGAACGTCGGGGGGGTTTTGTGGGGGGAAATCCCCCACGCCCCTGTCGCGTTTCCCCCGCGCAGGAAGTTTTTGAAAGATTCCCCCCGTTAAAAAAAAAAAAAAAAAAAAAAAAAAAAGGGTGTGACAACGGCTAGTGTAACTTGACCTAAACGTCAAGCAATCAGATTTTATGACATAAAACTTCTTAGCATTTAATGGATTCCCCATGCGAGTGTCTGATCCATAGCGTTGCAGAGAGAGGAGCTTCAACAGTGCTTGCCACTGCCCAGGTGTAAGTTTTAGCGGGCCCCTATTTAACGCTCGTTAAACGCTCACCTCCATAGTCCAAGCTCCTCTCTCATTCTAACCAAATTTGAAAAGAGCCTACTAGTGCAAACTTCGAAATACGGTAGAAGAATGAATTAATATTAATCGTTGACAGGCGCAAGTCTTTTAGTGGGTTGTAGAGAGATTTTCTCGCTCCCACTTCTACCGCAAATAAATCCACGACAAACTTATTTCCAGTAAGCTCGTAATATTTATTGACCTTGATGTCATGATCTTTGGGATGTTGGTTTCAACCGGTTTACGCATCATTTCCAGAACCCTAACGTGATGACGCGAGTATTGACCACTTTCCAGGAGTAACCTACATCAAATTCTTAGCAGTTCCAACTGTCTTGCCACAGATATAGCAAGATTTTTCGGTACCTTTACCTCATCTTACTAAATTATTCTGATTTGACAGAGTCATTTGGAACGCATTCCATGAATTAAGGTGCACCATTTTAGTGCCAATGGGATGCAAAAATCTTCTATGTCTAACCATTCGTTCTGCATTTCTAGACTCATTGCATGGATCTTATATTTATCATTCTCGTATTGCCGAATAAAAGACTTCAATATATCCATATCTTGGACTTTCTTACTTGATCCTAAGCCTACTCTGTTATTTTGTGCTCCTATCATAAACTTCTTATGGAATCGAAGTCGTGGGGCATTGAGGCATTTTTGTCTTTTGTGAGGGATGTTAAAACATCAATCATCATCATGTTATTTCCGCAGGATATATCTCTGAAACATAAAGCCTTAAAGTTTTAGAGATATGCATATCGTGGTTAAATAATAAACAAACTATAGCGAGCACAGTATAGTTGCTTGCCGCTCTCCGACAATACCTATTGCTGCGTGATTAGTGAAACACTTTAATTTGTGCCGTTTTTGGTCTGATTTTGGTAAGTCTGAGAAAATTTTTTATTATACAGTCATGATATGCCAAAGAATTAAATGTCAAAAACCAAGATGAGAGTAAGCATAAAGCAAAATTTTTATGCTTAGTAGGAGAATCAAGAAAAAATAAAATTAACGCACTGAAATCTTCAGTTAAGAACTAACAAAATGTTTTTAAGGTTTAAATGCAAAGTAACGAGTCGAGTATATGTGCAAGTTTAAGCGTGGCGGAAATTCTTGCAAAGTCTGGCCGACCATTTAACCACAGTGAACTTATGACACAATGTGCTTAAGTCATGGCCGAGGAGGTGCGCAAGAATGAAAAAAAATAAAATAAAATAGAACGTGTACCCATCGAACTGAAGATTTAGGCGATAATTTATGTCAGAAACTCTGGGAAAAAGCACACCAATTTGAATGGTTCTCTTTAGCTACCGATGAAAGTAATCATGTTACTGATTTTCCGCCGAATCAATAAGATATTTATTGTGTATGAGGAGGTTTTACAATTATGTAGTTATTATGTAGAAGGACACTACTACCGGAGATGATTTGTTTTGTAACTTAGAAAAGCGCTAGTATCAATGCAGTTGCCATGGGAAAAATTGGTAAGTGCTGCAACTGAAAGAAACTGAAAGAACATGAGTGGTCAAACTAAGGGTTTGGTAGGTGGAATTTATAGCTACACTAGAGGCCATAATAGGACAACTAGACTGGAGTCGATACGGCATAAAAATATTGAAACGAAGTACCTAAACCACCTACGATTTGCGGATGTTCTAGTTCTTATATCAGAATCTCTGAAAGATCTCCAATCCATGATAGATTCCTTGAACATTGGTAGTAAAAAAGTTGGCTTAGAGATGAATATATGTAAAACCATGCTAGTGACAAACAGTGTCAGGAGAACAATATCGGTCGGCAGCGAGCCTCTGACATATACAGACCAGTACTTGTACCTAGGTAAGCAAATCAGCTTCAATCGCGAAAATAACGACCGTGAAGTCGAACAAAGGACACAACTAACGAAGGTCATGAACTCTCTCCTCTTACCCTGTTTAAAATACCTGCCAAACGTGGAAATGCACCAATAAATTTAAAAATAGGTTAGTAACATGTCAACGAAGCATGGGGCCCAACATGTTTTACATAAAAATGGTCCAAAGAACACGTCATACAAAAATAAGAGATACAACATATGAAAAAGATAGACTAGTACAAGCGTTGTCTCTTAAATGGAAATGGGCTGGTCATGTAGCACGCTTACAAGACCAGAGATGAACAAAATAGTTACAGTCTGGAAAGGCCCACTTGGTAAGAGGAGAAGAGGAAGACCCTGCGCAAGAGGGGAAGATGACGTACATAGTTAAAGTCGCCGGTGTAGATTAGTTCCAAATAACCAAATCTAGAGAAGACTGGTCATCCTTGGAGGAGGCCTTCACCTGCAGAGGGGTTTTAGCAGAAGATAAAAAAAACCGTAGATTATAATTACTTCTTAGTTTAATATTTTGTTTTTTAAACTACTTTTGAATTTTTATTTTTTAGTTACTTTATTTTATGTTACTTTCACTTCTATTTATTCCAATTAATTAATACTAACTACTTACCTTCTGTTTAGAAATAAAAGGCTTTTTATTTTTATTTATTTAGGTAGAATTAAACGGAAACTGTCAGAGATAGGATGTGAGATACCATTATTTTTCCATTGCATCATCTACCAAGAAGGGTTATGTTCCAAGGTCGTATCATGGAAAGAAGTAATCGATATCGTGGTATCGATTGTAAGCTTTATCAGTAAAAATGGGTTGACTCATCGTCAATTTCAACAGTGTCTGTCAGATGCGGAAGCAGATCATCAAGAAGTTGTTTGTTATGCTGAAGTGCGATGGTTAAGTAGAAGCACCGTGCTATAATGTTATTTGGTCTCAAAAAAGAAATCAATACTTTATTAAAGAAAAAGGAAAATTTATTCCAGAGCTGACCCATCATCAATGGATAATAGTAGACTTGGGATTATTGTCAGATGAACACAAGAATTAAATACGCTAAATGTGAATCTTCAAGGTAAAAACAAATTAATTTCTGATATACATAAAGACGTAAAGGCATTTCAAATGAGAATTAAACTTTTTCAAATCATATGAATGAAAATAAGTAGGAGCATTTTCCGAATTGTAAAGAGGCTGTTGAGGAAGCTGGAATTAATTTTCATTGGAAAAGTGATAAATTGAAGGATTTATTAATTTAACTGCAAATTCAATTCAGGATTTGGTAATTTTGATATTTGGTAATTTTGAAAAAGTTTCAAGCAAACTCAAGGTGTTTGCAACACCCTCTTTCATGTGATATTGATTTCATGCTCTTAATAGCACTTTCTATGAGCTCAATGATTTTGTAAAGTTGTATAGTTTTTTCTTGCTTTCGAATTTTGACGAATTGAAAAAGTTTGCTAGTTCATTACAATTTTTGGTGGCACTTATTTATGGGAACAAACTTTTCAGTTGTTAATTAAAGAAAAATAAACTTGAATCTCGTCTCACAGATGAGTATTTGAAAGCCATTCCACAAATTGCAACTACAAATATGACAGCTAACATACAAGAAATAGCCTCCCAAATACAACCTCAGACATCACACTGAAGGCTTATAAGTAATTTTGTAGTTTTAATTTCTATTTTAATTCTGTTATTTTCTAGCTATGAACGTAATGTTATTATGTGTACGAATTAAATTCAGTCTTTTTAAACAATTTGAATGGCATTTTCAAATTCAAATTGTACAGCAATTAAGCCCAAATGACTACACTCAGAGACTGCAGTTTGCCAACGAAATGCTTGCGAGGTTTACGAGCTTCAATAACATCTATTTCTCATACAAGGCACATTTTCACCTAAATGGGCATGTGAACAGGCAAAATTGCAGATACTGGAGTGATGCTAACCCGCAATTGAAGCACCAAAAGCCCTTACACTCGCCCAAAGTTACTGTATGGGCAGCTTTATCAGCCAGTGGAATTATAGGTCCGTATTTTCATAAGGATCAGAGAAACCGTCCCGTTGCCGTCAACACACAGCGATACATTGCCATGCTACAAAACTTTTTTGCTCCAGCATTACAGGACTACTCTGGTTTTAATCAACGAACATGGTTTCAACAAGATGAGGCCACATGTCACACCTCCAACGACTGAATAGCAGCGGTTCGTGAAATTTTTGGGCAAAAAGTCATATCCAAAAGAGATGACATTAACTGGCCACCCCGCAGCCCGGATTTGTCACCAATAGACTTTTTCCTTTGGGGATACCTCAAAAGTAAAGTTTTTAATAACAACCCTCAGTCTATTGAAGAATTAAAAGAAAATATAGGCGAGGAAATTCAGAACATATCTGCAAACACTTGTCGGGTGATAATTAAAAATTTCCGCTCTAGATTACAGGAGTGCCAAACTAAACAAGGGACATATTTGGACGGCGTTATTTAAAAAAAAAACCCTGATTTTTGTACTTTTATAATAAATAAACATATTTTCTCTCATGTCTCTTTTGTATTTTTTATAACCATTCGAAATGTTACCGGACTTTTGGTCCACCCTGTACTTCAAAACACGACAAGGAAACAATTTTCTTTAAGTGAATATGAGTTATTTCATGCAGAAAACAATGTAATACTGTGACTTACATAAATCTATACCAACTAAATTACAATCAACCTGTAAAAATAAAGCTAATCAGTTGAACTTCAAACAAACTCCTTAAATCTTTACTACAAATCTAAAATAATTATTAGAAATTAATATCTCCCCTATTAATTTTAAGTAAATTTATGTTTTAATTGTTTTCAGTAATTACTCAATATTTTTCATAAAAGTCAGAACTATTTTTCCTAATTACAAATTATTTTTTACAATACAAACTATAGTTACCTTTACTTAACTAACCCCCTGTATGTTTCGTAAAGAACCAGGAAACTCGTTTAGTATTGAAGAAAAATTTTATTGCAATTGGAACAGATTTCACATATGTACAGCCCAGCTGTGGTCAAGTTACTGCAGCTGGACATGGGCTGGCTCGACCGGGGAAGTACTACCCTCTCACAGAAGATTGGCGTGAAGTGTCTTTAATGGCTGGGTTTGGTACTACGAGTGAATGAGGCAATTGCCTTTTTCCTTTTCCCACCCATTCCTGTCCCTTCCTTTTTCCCTCCCTTTCTCACCTTTTCCTCCCCCTCTTCCCCAATCAAGCGTGGGAACACATCCACAGAGCTATGTTGCGAAAGCCGACGATATTACTCTGATGGAGATCAGGTAGGCCGATCCAACAGTGATGCAATATAAAATATGTGGAGTTTTAACTCTTAGGCAATTGTTTGTTTGAAAGCCGTCCTAATAGGTACAGCATAGTAAACTAGATTACTACTCAAATGTGCCAAATAAATTTCGTAATCATTCGTTTTCGTAATCACTCACAATACAAAATTGTTGTATCTTTGAGACCAATAATTTTTTTTTTAATTTTTTAACCCATCAGTGACATAAAATATGGTGTGATGGTTTCCATAAAAAATATAGTATGTACACGTAGGGTAGTAGTAAGAGAGTTTTCAAAGAAGTTACTTGCTTTTGGAAATGTACACTGTACTTGAATTTTGTTAGTATTGGGTAGTCTTTAATGATTTAAACACTGAGAAGGTGGTCCAAAAACTTCGGGTTTTCAGCGTCCATGAACATCACATATTTTATATCAGTAGCCATACGTCGGGATATAATTACAAAGTTACAATTTTATTTATTACAAATATTATGTAAAAAGTACTACAATACATTGACCGAAAAAAGAAACACTAAATTGTCTTAGATCGGTACTTAATAATGTTTATTATCAAAAATGTTCTTAAGTCTAACTATTATTTTTGTCTTAATGTCATACTTATGTAGTTAACATTATATTATGATGAGTTTTCGATGCAAATATAATTGATAGGACATACTGTAGTCTAGATAAATATAGTATTAGTATTAATGAAGTATCTTTTATTTTTAATCGATTTTTTACTAAACTATTATTTAGTAGTTGTCGATTAAGTTGGTTAAAATCACTTTGAATTTTCCTTAAAAATGTTTTATACTTGGAGCCTCGAAGTAGGTGCATTTTCTGTAAAAATTTCCATCTTGTTGAATTTTGCTTTTAACTCTAGTACTAATATTTTGTCTCATATGTGTATAAAAATATTGACTTACTGCTGACTGAAAGCTGTATTATAATGTTGCATCATACCCTACAACAGTAATTTGAAAAGAATTTCATAGTAATTTTAGTAAATTGATGTTCGTACAACCATTAAATATTATAACTCCTTTAGTACGATTTTTATGATGTAAGCCTTCATGACAATAAAAGCTGTTGTTAATAGAATGAAAAAGTTGATAAACATTAGAAAGTATATTTCTCTGTTATGGCTTTAAACTAAGGGTAGTTTACGATTATATTGAAATAAATGCCTTATATTCCGTGTAGTAACATTGTTAAAATTTTGCTGCACTTGCATAGATGTGTTTCATATTTAATAAATTTCACATCACTTCTACTTCATAGATTTTTTTCAACGTTGGACCTTCAAGACAACTACATAATATATATGTAAATATTAAAGTCTCCTGTCAGAATCTTAGCAGCAATATTGTAATTGTCTTGAGTTAACTGTCGGAACGTCAATACGACTGCTTCAGGCGCTCATGCCGTCCTAAATGTCATAACGAAACAGGTTTCTTTATGTCGTATTTTTTTTGTATAGACATCTTGATGGTTTCGTATGTTTCCAATATGCAAAAATGATTACCATATAGTATTGTGAGATAGTTTTATTTTGTTTAAAATGAATTTATCATTAATTTGTTTACATAATAAAGAATTATTTACACAAGAACAATATTCTGTCCATAAAAGACGCTATTTTGAGGATGTAATTTTTAACATATTGCCCAAAATATTTTTTTTACCTTATACATATATAACTGTTTCGGAGAAGCCCATATCATTGAATATTGGCGTTTGTCTAGTTTGTTGAAAAGAATCGCAACTGCTAGGCTTATTTAGAATTAATGAAGTATTTCAACATCAGATTGATGATCATAATGTGAAAAATATTAGTTTTATTTAAATGGCTCTAGTTCATTGGAGTCCATAGTCATAAAAACTTAATGATATATGTACATAGCTGAAGCTATTACGCTAATAGGTATTTACAAAAACCAACAACTCTTTTATTTTATTTTTTTATCGAAATTTCATGCAGGGTCTAAAAAATTTTTAAATGAAAAAATATTATATAATGTAAATTTCCATTAAGTCATTAATTGTTTATTTTATTTCATTTAAATGTTTGAAGTATTAACATGTTTTACCCTAAAAACTATTATGTTACGAGTTGTATATTATAAATTCATAAAAAGAGACGCCATCGAATACATAACTTAAAATTTATTCAGTCCTTACTTAAAAGACCTTCTATCATAAATTTTTACATAATAAGATTAAATAACAAAAACAACCTCATAGTGACCTTCTACTAAATTTGTGTTTTAAATCTATAGATTGACTTTAGTTAGCAATCCAATTCAAATACTTACTATAACTTACAAGACACATCTACCTATCTACTACTTTACCTATTATTCTATTACTTTACAATTATAACACCTACCCTGAATAATTCGCTGCATCTATAACTTTGAAATACTGAAAATTTATATGAGATTACAACATATTTATATTTTGCATCCCATAAGCACTTGGCACACTGATAAAAAGTTAGCCAGCACTGCTAAAATTTAACTCAATGAATTCCAGATGACTCTCCCAGATCAGGAGCAATTTAATAAGATGGGGAAAAGGTAACGAAAAAACTTGCTACATCTGCGGGAAGGCAGTTGGAACTACATATGTACTAAGCACTCGCTGGTGAAATGTAGGGTACTCCTAGATAACAGCCAATACTCGTGTCGTTACCATAGGGTTTGAGAAGTTACACGTGAAGCGTTTAATAGGTTTTGTGAGAGCAGGCACTAGGATTACAAAATCAAACGTCCAGCTTTACTCTATCATTAAAGCTTCTTCGGATTGGCTTATAATGATGGATACGTAGAAGAAGCAATATTTAATCCCAGAGGTTATTTGTGCGTCTTCATCCAGAGTAGACAAATTTTTATATTCGCGAATTTTATAGTGTACGGTTCCTTGGGAAACCAACATCCCCAAAGATCGTGCTATCAAGGTCAACAAGTATTATGAGCTCACTAATGAACTTGCGAAGAATTTCTTTATAAAAATAAAAATAAATTCCTTTATTGTATGTAAATTTATACGTGGTAGAAAAGGGAGCGATAGCGAAGGCAGCCCCAGTAGGCTCTTTTTATGTTTTGTTAGGTAGAAAGAGGAGCTTGGAAGGTGAAGGTGTGCGTTTAATGGGCGTGAGATAGGGGCCCCTTAAACCTACACCTGGGTCGTAAGTCCCAGGCACTATTGAAGCTCCTCTCCCCGCAACGCGAAGGACCCGGCACTCTCACGGTGAATCCATGAAACCCTTAGAGGTTTCGTCTCTTTTTTATGCAGTGGATTTATCTATAAACGTGACCGAAATTGCAACTGATTTTATAATATACTAAAAGAGTTTCTAACGTTTGAAAATTAGTCAGACAGACAGTGAGTGGGTAACAAAGTAGGGGAAATTTTTATAAACTGATTTTGAACGACAGGTTCAAAATCAGTTTATAAAAAAAAAACAACAACAATATTTTTTTGGAACCGTTCACTATTGATATCGTGTGCTAAGCATGTTTAAAAGGGGGGGACAAAATTGTCTGAATTGCCACAGTAGTAACAACTAAATGCCAACAGATACAGGAAAATAAAGAGTACAATGTTCAAAATGTTTAAATTAAAAATATATATTATGCCCATCATATAAATGCGTTTGAAGTAACATAATCTATTATTCTTCTGGCTAATTACAAAATTTTTACTTACTCTAAAACGTATAGCAAAAAAAAATTTTTTTAGGGAAATATAAAATATACAGTAAAACTTTTAGGCTACAAAAAGTTTAAAATATCATTCGATGTCGTACTTTTCATAATAAATTTATTATTTTTTTTTTATTTGGACTTATAATTTCACAACTATAAGTTTGAAATCACCAACCCGTCTTGAGCAAGCGTTATTAGTAATGCTCAAACCATGTGAGAAGTGGCCTTTGCTCGGCAGTGGGCTCTGATAGGCCGATGACGACGACAACATATGACATTTCTTTTGAAACATTGTTTCGTACGTTTTATTTTATCATGGAACTTACGTCGTGCCTTAGGCTCTTATTAAAAAAATCAGGCTCTTATTAAAAAAAAACTAAACATAGACAAATCTAAACCTATTTAAAAAAATATGATATAATGTTATTTGTTATAACTTTATACTAATAGCATCTAGGACTGTTTGATGAACAACTGAAAATTACACAAATTAAATAATATAATTATAATAACTTGCGTTTCTTTTTTCTAAAAATTTTTGTTGTATTACATCCACTGACAAGTTCTTTGTTTCTGGAAGATATAAATACGCAAATAAGGCCGTGAAAAAACTAGAACCAGAGAATATATAAAAGATCTGCCCCAGACCTGAAATCGAAATATAATATAAATCTCTTTTTGGTCAAATTATTGATATTAAGATACAAATGATTTGATGTAACAATTATCAAAGGAAATAAAAAAACTTAAATTTAATGTTTACTGTTTAAATAGTCCAAAAAGTATTTACACTATTTTATTATTTAATACACGAATGTATTTTATATTCATATAAGTTAATTTTGACATGAAAAATATAATATTATATTTTAAAAGCGAAAGGATGAAAAGGTTGTATTGTTGTTGAATAATTTACCGTAAGCTTTGAGTAGTGGAGTGAACATAAAAAGCATTGCAAAGCTACAAAAAAAGCTCCATTCAACTGCTAATGTACTGGCAAAACTCTTTATCTGAAAGATATAAAAAATCAATTACACCTTTACTGTAAAATACCTTTTATAAGTAAAGGTGAAGCTAAGATATCAAAAAATAAAAAAATACCATTTAAGATTATTGTCATTAAAGTATTGGCGGAAACAAAATCTCGCATTCTTATATAATGTATATACTTAATACTTTTAATGTTTGTAAATTAAATACTTACCATAGGAAGGAATATTTCTCCCATCAGAACGTACGGTACTGCCCCTGCTCCAATGGAATAAGTTATGGAATACATATATATAAACATTGCTGTCAACCAGTCTGGTCCCCATTGATATTGTATTAGCGTGCCCAGAATCACACATAGCAAACCGGTGAAGATAGAAGAGACTATTAATAATATCTAAAAATTAGTAATTATATATCTAATGTTATTGATTTCTCATCTACATACATCTCAGTATTTATATATTTTGAAGATGTTTTGCTACATTTGGCACTATTACTTACTCGTCGACCAATCGCTTCAATAAAATACGCTTCGATAAAGCCAGATAATACCACTATTATGCCAAATATAATGGATAACATAGTTGATGACATGTTCGGTATTGCTGATGCAAATATTGGTCCAGCATATGTCTGAACAATATTCAACCCTTGGAATAAACATGTGGCATACAGAATTAGTAGCACGGCAAGAGCACGACGACTTGAACGTGACTCTCCTGAAAATAATATGGACATATAGTAAAAAAATGAGTGATATAAATGTCTGATCCACAGCTATAGAAAATAATGTTTGATTTATAAAATATTTAAGAAATAATACGTACTCAAAAATTTTAATACCGATAAAGGTGTCGTGGTTGTTTTGACTTCTGGGTTCAATCTCTCAGTTTCCGGAATGTCATCTGTCCAAAAAATTGGTATATAATTTATATTGATGCTTCAATTCTTCTTCAGATTGTAATAACATTATAAAACCGTACCTGTGTTAATATCTGTTATAAATAACCGTCTTAAATTTTCTATTTCACTTATAACATCTTTAGAATCAGGTTTAAGTCCCTTATAAAATGCGATAGACTTGGCTGCTTCCTGAAAAGTATGACTGAGAATCGTTATTGAGACTAATTTACCTCTAACTACTTGATAATACGAAAAAACTACTTACTTTTTCCAAACCTTTTTTCATCAAATGCAAAGGTGATTCCTTTAGAAAGAATAATAAAACGAAACCAATGATTGCTAAACTTAGTCCTGTATAATTCAATGTATTATACTCTAATGTACCTCCTAAGCCGTACGAGACAAGCATTCCTATTCCGACGAAAATCACAGGGCTAGAGCTTAAGGTTCCCCTGATGGCTGATTCGCTAATTTCATTAACATAAATTGATATAATAACGAAAATACAGCCGCTCAATCCAGATAAGAACATGGCGCAAATGAACGCCTCGACTTTATTTAATGAAGCTAATAAGACCCATGCCAGCTGAAATAATACTATTCATATAGTGACTATATATCTATATTTCAATTTAAATAATGTCAAAAAACACACCACTTGTGGCAAACAGAAAATAATCAAGGATCTCTTCCTTCCCAACGCGTCCAGTAGATAACCACAAAATGGCAATATTATGAGGGTACTTGCACTAGATATGCTTCCAGTAAGTGAAATTTCTGTTTCCGTCATAGCTCTATTCAATGTTGTGTTCTCTGAACTAAAGAGTTCAATCGTAGACGATGGGAGTGTGTATAATATTCCCATTATAGTGCAGAAGTAGCTCACTGTGAAAGAAATTTTCATAAAGAAAATTATGTAGGTATATAGATTTTTTACTTAAGTCTATATAAATTAAATATTTATTATACGTAGAGAATAGCAATTTTGTTATTCATATATCATTACTATCAATCATCAGGCCTACCTAGTTTACTATATATTACAATAAAACTTAAAGTCTACAAAATTTTCTTTCTGGATTTTATTATATAAAATACAGACGTAATGTACCCATATATATATGTATGTATAAAAAGTTGGGTTAGTAACAGTATTTATAACTCAAGTACGGCTCAAGGTATCTTCTTCTTCTTCCTGGCAATTATCCCGGATTTAGCCAGTGTCTGCCTTCCTACTCAAACTCCTCCACATTGCACGATCTTTGGCAACCTCGGTGGTAAGTCCATTTGGCTCTCATATCCTGTATCACGGTGTCTAGCCATCGCTTTCTTGGGCGTCTTAGGGATCTTGCTCCAGGGACAGACATATCAATGCAAATTTTTGCGACGTACTCGTAGTTCTCAGGCCGGCGTGCAACGTGGCCACACCATCTCAGGCGACTTTCTCTAAGCTTATCCGCTACGTCACGGACTCCAAGGCTATCTCGGATAAATGTGTTACGTATGCGGTCAGCCCGCGTAACGCCACACATCCACCTTAGCATCTTCATCTCCGTGACGTGAAGCTCCTGAGTGTGCCTGGACAGTGCTGGCCAACATTCGCTGCCATATAAGAGAACCCGTTGGATTATGCTCTTGTATATTAGTCCCTTAAGCTTGGGCGGTATTCTCCAGTCGCAGACCATACCTGTGGCCCACGCCATTTCGCCCAAACAGCACTGATCCGGGCTTGGAGATCGTTACCAATGCCTCCGGACTCATGCAGAATAAATCCAAGATACCTAAACTTTTCCAACTTAACGGCTGGTTCAGGACCTATATGGATGGTGCAAGAGTCCGGGCTCACCGTAAGCCATGTGCTCGGTCTTCGTCGCAATTAGTTTAAGACCACCGTTCTCAAGCGTACCCTTCCAGAAGTTCACTCTCCGCTCGAGGGTCAACCGGTTCTCGTCAATGAGCGCTATGTCATCGGCATACATCATCAGCCATGGAGGCTGGTCCTGGATGTTAACCAAGACAGTGTCCAGCACTACATTGAACATGAATAGGCTAAGAGCATATCCTTGGTGAAGCCCTACCGAGATCGGGAAGGGTTTTGAATCGCCAACAGCATTCCTAACCATTGAAGCGGAATCGCGGTACATATCTCTCATGATGTCAATATAGGCCTCAAGTATCCTTTTGGATCGCAAAGCCCACCAGATACATTGACGAGGCACTCAGTCAAAGGCCTTCTGCAGATCTAGGAATGCGACATACAGAGCTCTCCTTTTTTCCCTGTACGTCTCCATCAGAGTTCTGATGGCAAAAATGACGTCCATGGTGTCCGATCCCGGCTGAAATTCACATTGACTGAAATAGTACAATCTCGGCGGAGCCTGAGGTCGATCATACACTCAAAGCGCTTCATGGTGTAACGCTCGATCTCAACGCCCATATAACTACCACAATCTAGAACACTGCCCTTGGATTTGAAAATAGGGGTAATGTAGCTGTAACACCACTGAAGTCGCATAGTCCCAGTGTTTAAGATGCAGTTGAAAAGGCCCCTCAGTATAAGCTCACCAAGAGAACCCAATGATTTCCAGGCTACGATCGGATTGTCGTCAGGTCCCACCGCTTTCCGACTCTTCCTGCGTCGAAGACAATTCCGAGTTTCGTCAGGTGTTATCGGGGCAATAAGTCCAAGATTAGAAAATGGTTCGGTTGGAAGACTACACGGGTGCTGAGTATTTAGCAACTCCTTGAAGTAGCATCTCCATCTCTCCTTCACAGAGGCATGATTACACAGCAGCATGCCCTGCGAATCTTTGACGCAAAGACATTTTGCGATATCTTGCGTCGCTTTATCCCGAGCTCGCGTCAATTTGTAAATGAGCTTCTGCCCCTCCGAAATTTCAAGTGTATCATATAACGGTGATAACCTGTCACTGCGGGCTCTGGCAACAACCCTTTTACTGGCACGTTTCGCTACTATTTACTTTAGTCTGTCTTCAGGAGAGTTTTATTTCTGCCACTCCTTAAAGGCAGTCCTCTTTTTACGAATCACTTCTTACACGTCGTCATTCCACCACCAAGTCTCCCTATCGATGAAGGTCTGAAATTTGGTGGAGAGATAACTTACAAACAGAAGACGGACATAGGATATTTAATTCTATCCAATCTAAACAGAATAAAAACTTATAAATTCCAATATCTGGTTATTTATAACCTCTAGGTCGAATGTTTTCCAGGTCAGCTTTACATATATTAATGATTCCGAAATAAACTAATATTTTATATAATGATTACACAATGTTTAAAACTAACCAATATATGTCATACTAAAGTTAAAGGACAATATATTTAGATAAGCATATTTTCAATTGTCATTGAACTCACATAAAAGTTTAAACAACTAATTTGTTATTTAATCGTATTATTTTAAATAAATTCAATAAAAAACTTAAAGGTTGCTTATTAATTTTAATAAGTAATCTATTTACCTACATTTTTATATTTAAAACGCTGGATATAAATAGGAATAATTTTAAATAATATATTACAAACAACTAAAAAGAAATATTAATTGTAAAAGTTTTTTCATGTTCACTGTGAAAGTTTTTTATATCTTACAACAGTATTTTATTTAGGAATGATGTCCATTAAATTATTCATAAAAAATACACATAAGAGAAATCGTATAAAATTTTACCAACTTGGTATCTCTACTTAAAAGTCGGTAATTCATTTTTTATATTTATATACTTTAAGAAAATATCTATATTATTATATATTTTTTTATTTTATTAAAAGGACTTCTAAGTTTTTATATATAATTTAGGCGCCAAAATTATCATTTCTAATAAAAGCAATAGGTATATTAATATTTCCGATGTGTTTCTATACTTACTACTGAAATTTATTATCGCTTATTTTAAAACAAACATACTGAAATTTAAAATTGTGAACTATTGGACATAGCACTCCACTCCAAGCACTCTAAGTATGAAGTTGAAAATAAGTAAATTAAGAAAAAAACCCATATTATATAATAATTATTATTGAAAAGATAAGCACAATAACTAAAATAAACTATTTCAGATCAATGTTTCTTGAGATTAACAAATAATATATTTGTAAAGGTTCAACCTAAAAATTATAATTTTTATTTTAAATAGTGTTTTTCTGCGATGGTAAATTTAAAAAAACAACAAAATTGTTTATATTTTTAAGGCATTGATTGGATCCCAATCAAACATTTTAATTATTAATAAATAATTAAAATAAATTATAACTGTATTGAAAATTGTACATACTTATGGCCGTAGCAAGAATTTGGTTAGTTATCGTCATTTTTAAATTCGATAAAAGACACAACAACACTTATTTACTTCTGTACAATCACACCTCAGACCTAAGACTATAATTTAATATATACGTACATATAATATATATACACATAACTATAGTCTTAGGTGGTCTCACGCACACACTTGTGCGTGTGAGTGTGTATTAGAGAGTGTGCGTCTGTCAAGTATGAGATGAATCAAAACTGAGATGACACGAGATGACTGGGGTTAACGATAAGTAGTTGTGAAAACTGCAAATAAGTTTGCAAAACTTAAATGTATTTTTCTTTCTTAACTCATATATAAAAACTTTAAATCTGTGGCTGTTTTCATCTTTGAAACCTTAACTAAAAATACAATTAGGAAATAATGTTTTTTTGTATTTAATAAGATTTTTGTCTTTTATTCCGTAGGCGCTAAAATTAAATATAAAACCCTACAACTGTACGGTTAGCTAATAGGAAAGCCTAATGATTTTACGAAAGCTTTTAAACCGGCCTTGGTGGGAACGGATGGGATGTGTGAGTCTCGGCCAGGGCAGGCCCCTACTCACTAAAACCACTGCGAAAGCTATCGGCCGCTATGTCGGAGTACCCCGGATCTGTCAGCGACAGGGCACACCAGCGACTGGTCGGTCCTGGCAAAGACCGGACTTACTCCCCCGGAGGAAGGGGGCGATCCCGGCAATTAGGATCGCCCCGACGACGCCGGGCTTTTACTGGAGCCGGGTTACCAGCCCGGAAAGCTTTTAAACCTGCCAAGTAATATGTAACTTCATATGTCATTTAAATATAAGTAAAACAAGTCAGATGTTCTGTTTGCTGCTTATTGACAAGTTACGTCTAAATTTACAGATTAATCTAATTGTTGTAGTAATCTCTTAAGGCAAATAAAAAACAGTTATATAATCAATTAGTTTTAAAGTGTATTAG
Organism: Danaus melanippus; assembly: GCA_010014825.2. NCBI lineage: Eukaryota > Metazoa > Arthropoda > Insecta > Lepidoptera > Nymphalidae > Danaus > Danaus melanippus. Next base: position 5,494,286 of record JAAAKD020000486.1, read on the forward strand.
GTGACGTTATTAGTAGCGTTAATTTGGCTAATATTTTGTAATACAAAACTGAGATAAATAATAAAATTGAATCAAAGAAAACGGTAAATGTCACTTCAAGTTAGCCAGTTTGGTTTACAAAAACAAAATTACAACACTGGTTTTTACAGAGATAGGTGAGTAACTTTTATAAATACTTCTATGACTCAAATGTTATAAGAATATTAATATAAATCGAAAATATTCTTTACTTCGTTATTGTTTTATCAACGGTAACCTTATAAGGTAGCTTGAATTCTAATGGAAATGTCGTAAAATGCAATAGAGATTGTTCTTTTGAGCCATCAGTGGAAAGCATTTGTTACAACATGTAAGGTACCACTAGGCTCTATTTTTTCTTTAGTATTATTTGGATGCTTTGCTGGTTATCTCAAAATTATGTATTTATATTTAATAAGAATAAGATTTATACCCATTTTGTAATAAATAGGAGTAGCTTGAAATCAAAATATCTTTTGACGATGGCTTAGTTAAATAATGCTTTGATGCTTAAAGCATGCTCATCCCTTGATGCTTAAAACATCCTTCCTGAAAACGAAAATAAAAAAATAACAGAAACCATACAAAAACTACTGAAAAATAAAACAAATTATAGACTAAGATTTGTACAGGAAACTAGAAACTTTAAAACTATGGCTGGTAGGATTTAACATTGCAAATTACATCTTACTTATAGCTTGCTGATTCCACAGTAGCTCAACACCAATTCATGCAATAAAGATTCTATAATCAAGACTTCGTTAAACACTTTCAAGAAAATGAAGACTTTCAAATAATATATGACAACAAATACAACTTAACTCACATCTAAACCCTATAGATATCCATATGCAAACAATAAGAGTATTTACTAGTACTTACAATAATTATTAATTATTAATTTAATTCTTAAATAGGGACTGCTTTGTTGTAAAAATAAAAATTTTGTCTAGTCCCATATTGAGCTTCTTAAATTCAATTTGTGTTTACCATTTAAAATATTATGTTGGGCTTAAATATCACTTTAAACATTTTTTTTTTCAATGTAACCTTAGTTTACTTTAAATGTACTTGGAACGTTATTATAAATATTAGGGTTGTTAAAATAATAACACCTACTATTTATATATTTTTATTTTTCTTTTGTGCCCCATGTCATATATGAATTTTTTCAGTTTCACCTACAAAACTTTATTCTTGGCGATGCCACCCTACCCTGCCTGCCATTAAGAATATCCCGGGAAAATAATTAATGAACAAAGATATGTAATGGCGTTTTTAAAGTCTTGGATATGGGCAATAATTTCTTTAAACCTTAATTTAACTTACGACCTTTTTAAAGTGTGATTTCTAACAAAATTGTGATAACATTTAACGCCACTGTAGAACACTACTACTACTACTACTACTACTACTACTATTAAAGCACTATTGTATAAACAGTCAATGCTCCTGGAAACAGGACGAGACCGAGGGAAAGTAAATAGGCCTCACTCGTTGTTGTCAAAGTTTGTGTTAAAGAAATAATCAATTCACTAAAATTCTATTTCCTTCCTTTCTATTTTCATTTCTACATTACGAAGTTTCACGTCTTCGGCGTCACGTGTTATTTGTAGAGTCAATAAACTGATTTCTAAATATTGAAGTAAATAACGTTAGGTCTATTACTTAATTTATAATTTAGTCCATCAGACATACATAGTTGATCATTTTACCCTCTTTTAAGTATTAAAAATATATGAATATAATTATGCAAAAGAGTTTCATAAGTATTTTTGTAATGTATCTTTTTTAGCAAATTGTAAATATTTTTTGATTAAAATAAATAAAATTAACTAGGAGATGCGCTTTTGTATTTTGTCGCGTCGCTCGAAATAAATCTCTTGGTGCGGCTTAAGTGACGCGACTTCAGCGACTACCAAACGACTTATTTGGATATGAGTTGTGTTCTCGATCTTTAAAACTTAAATTGGTGGGTAGATTTCTTTTTTTTTATAAACACCACCCCAGAAAACTGGGCTACAGAATACAAAAAATCTCGACTCCATCGGAGATTCCATTGCAAGATCATCTCCATGGATGCAGACCTGAGTCGCCAGTGCAGCCTTCCGCTGGCTTACCTCAATGAATGCTTATACGACTTTTCCTCATACTTCCGACTGGATACATAGTTAAGTAAACATTTTATTATGTAACGGATACAAATAAATTAACAATAATTTTATAACATTGTAAAAAACACATTATTATTGCTAGAAAAATACTTTTAGAGTATTGGCCTATTCAAAAGACAATTTTCTTATAATACATAAAAAATAATAGAATTAACAGACAGACAAATAAACGGGAAGAAATATACACTTACATATTTAATATTTTTAAACAGTATAATTTATATCATTATTGCTGTAAAGTAGCCGAAACGTCGGGAGTATGTAGTTCTTAAACAAAAAATAAAGTCGCGTAGTATAATTCGAAAATATTAGTTTCATTTAAAATCATTATTAGTTTAGTATGAAGTAAATTTTAAAGAAGATATTTCTGCTCAAAATTATCGTGAATGTTATTTTTATAAAATTATTGTAATGTGATTTGCACTAATACAATCAATAATATTTATTTTGCATAGTCAAATAGATCTCGGTAGTACGTGTCGTAACATGCGCGTGAGCACAACTAAGTGCTGGTCTATTTAATTGTGGAATATAAAAAAAACATAATGGCAATCATAAATCAAGTAATAACAACTGCCATGAGTAAGTTTTGTTTGTTTATTAGAGCTATTTATAAGTTTAACTCTGTACATAGTAGTTTAGTAATAATGATATAAAAAATATATATCACTTGTACTTTTACAATTAGGAATTGTTCTCATTTTTTAAATATAATAACTATCTTTCATATCATACACAAGTGATACAAAATTAATTAGTTTAAACAATTTTTTATATGTCTAAAGGGATGAATATATATATGTAAATAAGTTTAATACAAATTTCCTCAGTAGGAATTATTGCTAATTGAGTATCAGTAGACTTATCAACAGCGAACTAAATAAGCATGTAGTTTAAGATTAGAAATGGTTTGAATAATACGTTCACTATTTCAAAATCAGTAGAGAAACATCAAACAATATATTGTAGGTTTTTTTGTTTACATATACATTATTGTGAACTCATCCCCTTTGAGTCAGGAAAAAATTGCCTCCAAAGTAACTAATTGCGCTTATAAGTTCTCATGAGAGATAAATTTCTATTAGTTATATTGTCTATAGATTTATAAGTAGCCAAATGTATTCACTGAAAATTCCATGGCCCCTAGGTTTGTCGCTTTAGAATAACAAAGAAAAATAAAATAAACCCCTTATTATGTTTCACGGCGTAGTTATTTAAATAATATATGTCGCTTTTAATGTTACCTTGGCACAAAACAATAACAAAAGAATAGTAATTTAATAGGAAAAATCTTGTTTAGGGTAATATAATTAACACAGCTTCTTAAATATACACCTGGCTTGTGTTACACACACGCATAATATTTGTACGATAAATATGAAAATCTAAAAAAAATCTGAGAAGAAGAAAAAATCTGGGAAGAAGATATTGAACTATATCGGAATAAATAAAGGTGGTAGAGCCTAGCTGTGGTCTAATTACTGCAGTTCGAACATGGGCTGGCTGGACCGGGAAATTACCACCCTCTCACAGAAGATCGGCGTGAAGTGGTCATTAATGACAGCGTTTCGTCCGACGAGTGAGAGAGCCGGTTGCCCTTTCCCTGTTCCCATCCTTTCCTGCTATTCCCTTATTCCCACCACTCCCTTTCCTCAAAACCACAATTGGAAACGCATCCGCAACATCTATATTGCTGATGTCCATGGGCAGCGGTCGCTACTGCCCATCAAGTAGGCCGTCTGCACGTTTGCCACCTTTCACATAAATAAATAAAAATAAAAGATACCAAAATTAGTATATTTTAGTGAAACTCTTAGGTTTCAATTACAGTTTTGTTAAAATATAAGTAAAATAT
>JAAAKD020000486.1:5618779-5631388 GCA_010014825.2 Danaus melanippus
TCTAATCAATTTGAAACTTTGCATACGTATCAAGGACCGATGACAATGCAATAATATGATAAATTTTTTTCATTTCCCTTATTAGGACCGCCAGGATTAATGAATTCTTTTATAGATCCTCTGTAGTAGAGTGAACGAGATAGAGCTAGTGCGCGGTCTGAGCTTGTCTGCATTTTGGGCTTACTTTATTACAATTAATTGAACTAAAAAAATAAGTAATAGTTTAAAAAAAAACTATAAGGCGTGGGGTGCATTTGACTACATTCCACATCTTTTCTTTCATAGATAGTTGCTATTAGAATTATTGTAACATTCAATATCAAGCATCCCACGCTTTTTACTCTAAATTAAAATAATTTCTTTGCAATTGAATATTATTTTCTATTTTTTAAAGCGTGTTTTTTTTAGTTTTTTTAAAACTATTATTTTGTTATTCAAATCCTATAAGTAAAGAACAAAAAAAACAACTTATTTAATATAAGTCTGTCTAAAAAAATTTAATATTTGTTCTGATATATTTTCAAATATGTACAATAAATAACATTATGAATATCATTACAAGAAACTCAAATCAATGTTATGAATATTCGGATACCGGAACTTATTAACAAAATACGGTGTACAGAATGAAACATTACTCGAAATAGGTTCGCCGTGGATTTGTACGCGGTAGAAGTTGGAGCGAGAGGTATAACAGCGAAATCCCTCTACAACCTACTAAAAGACTTGGGCCTGTCCAGAACTCACATTAATACATTCTTGAAACGTACATCGAACGCAGCCCTAGTAGGTTCTTTTTAAATTTGGTCAGGTAGAGAGAAGAGCTTGGACAGTGGAGATGAGCGTTTAACGCGCGTTAGATAGGGGCCCCTTAAACCTACACTTGGGTCGCAATTCCCAAGCACTGTTGAAGCTCCTCTCCCTGCAACGCAATGGACCCGGCACCCGCATGGTGAATCCATTGAATGATAAGAGGTTTCGTCTCTGGTTTCGTCTCCCAATACTATGAATAACCAATCCATATAATGATTTTACTCTCGGAATCTAAAAAATAATCGCTTATAGTTAAGATTTTACAATATTTTTATATTATTTTGAATTTATCTGAAGATCTCTTATTGGATGAAGAGGACATTACAAATGAGAAAATAAACTTTTCTTTTTATACATATACAACTGGATTGTTTGTGAAGAAATAAAGATATTGTAGGCAAATAACAGAAACAAACCAGCTTAGCAGAAAATACTGAGCTTTTTGATATATATATATAAAATCATTTGATTACAATTTTAATCAGTAGTCTACAAAAACTATCCTATAGATGTGTTTCAAAGACATTACTAAGTAAAAACTAATATTATATGTTGCGGGTAAATCAAGTTAAGATGATAAATAAAAAAATACTAATTTGGAAACATTTGTTGTGTTTTCCCACATATTTTGTTCCATTATTAAACCTACGCTTCATGAGAAGCCTTGAAATCATGAAATAATATTATAAAAGTAACAATTTTAATTTTCTTGTCTTTGAAAGTTTTATATCGCGCAAAGAGTGATATAATAAAAGCGTTTAATAAATTGATTCTATGTAATGAGCCGTGTATGTAATGTATTGCCGTCCTTCCGTCAACCCACATCAACCTAATGTCGTAACTTGTGTGATAAATAGTCTTATATCAGTAGCCTAATATGCGTGAAATTAAATCATCACACGCACTGTTTATAAAACTGATTTAAAAATTAATTTAAGCAGTGATTGAATCCATTTTTATTGTTATTCCTAAACCGTATTTTACAATATAGATTTTTATCATAAATATATTTATTAACTAACTCTGTAGTAAACTGGGATGTATTTCTTATAAATGATACAATGTCATAGTCCTATCTTGTCTTAATAATCTTATATCATTTTTATTAATTGAATATAATATTTATTCCTATTTCTACAGACAGAAAATATAAAAAGAAGATTAAACACAAACTTGCTTACCACAAAAAGAGTCCTTATTATTGAAAATGATCTTTCAAAAATATTCTCAAATGAGAGACATTTATAACTTAAACCCAGATTTCGAAAAGATCAAGAACAGAAAAAATTAAATCATAATAAATAGAATTTGAATGTTAAGTTTAATAAGAGAAATTATAATGCTTAAAGATTATTAGCTAAAAGAGGCGGTGAGATTACAACTCTTATATTTCACTCTTAATATGTAAGAAACCCTTATAAATGATGTTCACAACTATTTATTTATATGTGTTAATTTAACGACAGCTGTTAATTTTTCGTATGCTTTGCATATTCTTAATATAATGGGTACTAATAATATTAATGAACTGTTCGAATTAATATTTACATTGTTATATCAACAAATATCTCTTATATTCTAGATTATAAATGTTTGAATAAATGTAAACAACGAGAACGAAGTTTTTAATTTTATTAAAAGAAATAAATGAAAAATATTCCAACTTTTGGACCCAAATTTGCTAATATTAATTATATTCTTCAATGTGGTATTAAAGCTTTGAGACTCCAACTCTATGAATCATCCAAATGTCTAAATTGTTAATACTCGCTTGAACAAAACCATCATAAATTTTCAAAGACAACAAGAATTTAATATCGGCTGTGAGGTAATTCTTGTTAAACTTTTGCAATAGATAACTCCATCTATTGAAGTCACTGAATAGACATATCGAGAGGTATTCTCATTCTATATTATTACAGAAATAGATTTAAGTGTAGACTTCAGACTTTATATTAAAATATTTATATATGAAAATGCTTTTGTTACAGTTACATAAAAGGTTAATTTTATTATGTTCTTCGATTATATAAAATCTTAAAAATAAAAGATTGGAAACAATCCCAAAAGAGAGTTTAGTTTCCGACTCAGTGGTTGTCGACATCGCTAAATCACCCGCCTATTCATTGTAGTTTCGTAAATCACCGGCGCGTTTGTCAAAGCAAGTTTAATTTAGGTTTGTGGAGACATGAAAGCGACACATAAAAATACTCTGATAACAGAATAAAACGGAAAATCTTGAAATGAAACAAAATATAAAAACAATTATTAAATGAATATGACAAAGCGTGTACTCCAATCAAGATCATATTTATTTATTCCTACATTTATAATATTATTTAAACGTTTCCTACTCTCAAATTCAGATATATTATTTCAAACATTTTAATTAACTTTTTAGGTAAGTATTTGAATTAGATAGGGACCCCTTAAACCTACACATTTTTTTTTTGATGTCGCAGGGAAAATCTTTTACGAGCCGTCCAACCGGCCTTGATGGGATCGGATGGGATGTGTGAGACTCGGCCAGGGTAGTCCCCTACTCACTAAAACCACTGCGATAGCCATCGGCCATTATGTCGGTGTACCCCGGATCTGTCAGCGACAAGGCACACCAGCGACTGGCCAGTCCTGGCAAAGACCAGATTTACTCCCTCGGAGAAGGGGGACGATCCCGGCAATTAGGATCGCCCTGACGACGCCGGGCTTTCACAGGAGCCGGGTTACCAGCCCGACCCCAGCCCGGAAATTAGGGGTGCTATTGGAGGCGTTGGAATCGCCAACATCCCACCCCCGTCCGTCGTCTGCGGAGGGAGGGTGTATCAACAGCATCCTCCCTTTTCCGCTCAGATGCCTCCTTCGTGGACATGACCGTCTCACAGAAGGAGGACACCGCCAGCCAGGACCTGTCACTCTCGAGCATCTTCTCCGCGACACTCGAAAGCGACATAGCCCATCTCGGGCACACCTCGAGGGTGTGCTGGGCCGAGTCCACCGCAGCGCCGCACTCATGGCAGCCTACTCCCGGCTCTCTCCTGGCGATCCGACACAAGTAGTCACTGAAGCACCCGTGCCCGGTAAAAACCTGCGTCAGACGGTAAGTGAGGGGTTTACGTTCCCGCCTCATCCAACGCTCTAGGACCGGACGAAGCGCTGCCGTTGTACGTTTACCGTACGGCTGCTCCGCCAGGTCCTCCCCCCACTCCCGCATAAGGCGCTCCTCCCCCTACCGGCGAACCGCTCGGATCTCCTCCGACGAAGGGTTCTCGCCGAGAGCCCTCCTACCCGAGACGTAGGAGAACACCTTGGCGCGAATCGACGCCACGGGATCCCAAGGCGGATCGCCAGCAAGGGCAGTCGCTGCGGCTCAGGAGACCGTACGGTACCCCCTAATCACCCTCACCGCAGGAGCCCTTTGCGCCGAGCGCAGTAGGTCTTTGGTCCCGCGGCTCATTGGGCGATCAGCCCAAATGGAAGCACCTTACGTGGCTATACTCCGACAAATCCCAGAGTATAGCCGCCTGTACACTACGCTGGGTCCTCCAAGGCTCGGGAGATATTTTCCCAGCGCACCTGCCGTCCTCATGACCTTCGGCCCCAACTCCCTGAAATGGGGCACAAAGGTCCACCCTCCGTCAAGGGTGAGCCCCAGATAATTCATGGTGCGATTCACTCTGACTCTCCTTCCTCCTATGAGGAGGGTGGCACCCGGCGGGGGTCCTTCCGTCCCAGTCCCGCGGAAGAGGAAGTGTCGGTCTTGTTGATTCTGACCCGAAGCCCCAACCTCTCTATGCGGCTGATCACGAGGTCAGTTTCGACCTCGGCCAGCCGCGCCGTCTCTTTGTAATTTTGTCCCCGGGATAAGACGAGGGTGTCATCAGCGTATCAGATCACCCATCCCGGGGAGGAGATGACTCCGCAGGACCCAGTCGTAGCCGACGTTTCACAGGACCGGTCCCAGGACCGAACCCTGTGGCACGCCGTGTAGGTGATAAAGAAGAAGAAACAAGCACATTATCTAAAATGTAACTATATTTAATCTGCATCGCCCTCGCCACTTCTGGCAATACTGATTTTAGTATATCCAAGTATTGTGTATACCAAACACTGTCTTGTACTTGAAAAACTTTTTCTTTACATAAACAGTAGATGTAAACCAGTTGTTAGCACAGAGTTTTCTACAAAATGTGTAACATTAAACCAGTATGACGAAAGCTTCAACTTAAATCATACCGTCCGCAATAGTATTCGAGCTCTGAATATTATTGTGATTATTACAAACATTATCGTCCTTCTATTTATATTAATATTTAAGCTATGTATATATTCCTTGAGATGAAGACAATGTATCAAATGTATATAACAGGACGAGGTCACAGAAAACAAAAAATATAGTTAATAAAATTTACGAATTCATCTTTCGTCACAAGAATCTTACAGCTGTAGTAGCGTTTTGCAATTCCCATTTTCATCTTTTACCTCTTCTATTTGTATATTGTATATTTTCATACGAAACATATGTCATTTAATTTGTTTAACTAAATAACACATCAAATAGTAACACGTTTATACGTTAACCATAAATAATAAATAAACATAGTCTGTGATTTCAGCTATTCCAATTGCAAGAATTATACACACGTGACATAATTTCATATGCTAACTTTATACTTTAATAAAAGAAAAATTTACATTGTAGAATATATCTTCAACGGAGATATTTTTTACAGAAAATTGTTTAATAAGATTTTTATAATATTACTTCAGTAAAAATTTCAATTGAAAACCTATAAAACTCTTCAATTCAAGATCAATTGAGTACTTTATACTAAACTTAGGTTATAGGCTTGGCCAGCTTGATGGCTTGGCCACCTTGACTCCAAATTGTCACATTTTTAAATATTCAATAGGCCTTGTTATTGAAAAACAATTTACAAAGAGAAATTGTCAAGCTAAAAAAAAGAAGGACAAGATTTCAAGGATTAAACGTAAAAAAAAATCTCATCTAATTTGGTCTAACCATTTTTGAGATCATCTATCTCTCATCTTTCATCTCTAAAAGTAAAGAATATGTTATTATTTTAATTTTCTTATACATTGAAAACAAAAATATCTGAATAAAAGTAAAATTTTAAGTTCCCTTAAAATATATTTCCTTTATAAAACTGTTGCTTTCATTTTCTTCTGACATGCGAGACTATGATAAAAACGAGGAAAAATGTTCAATGACAACGGAGGATAAAAGTTGCGCAACTGAAATAGTACTTTGTTTTTCTTTTCTTTCAGGTGACAGCAACGACGAAGGATCTTGAAGCTTTGAAGATTACGATTTGAATGAATGAATTTTGATTGAAATGAAAGGAAATATTTGTGAATGTCAACTGAACTATGGATCGTATAGGTTAATAGCATTTCGTGTTTTATTTTAACTCCTATGTCCTAATTTTTTTGCTATTAACGTAGAAATCTTCAATGCCTTCATTTGAAGTTGTTAATATTTTAAGGAAATTGCATAATTCGAAAATATTTTTTATTTTTCCTTTCTGCGGTGATGATTGTTTAACCGAGTGATTATGCTTGTGGTACGTGACTCTATGACAGTCAATAAGCCAATTACATATAGTGATGAGTTTACTGAAAAATATTTTTAGTATTTAATAAGTACAGGACATAATGCTTATTAATATTGTAATTGTTACTCCTACAAAAATATATTTATATAATATAAGAAATATAGAAAAAAAATCTTTTATATACAGTACTAAAGCTCAGTTTTTGTTAATTTATTGCAACTCTTATAAAGGTTTACTCGGGTTAAAAGACCCTCCCTCAGAGGATAAAATAATGTAAGTAAGAGTACCTTACTCACATCTCATTTTCAAGTGGCACAGTAAAGGAATTAAAATGACACGGTACGTTGTTAAGATTTTAAATTCATACGAGACATTTTTATTAAAATTCTTTTCCTGATATTAAGATTAAATAATAATGATATTTAAGGGTTTCGTGAGTAGATATTTAATAAAACTATGGTTTTTGATTTACTCCTGATATTATTAATACTCTTGTTTTTAAAAATCTTAAGTCTGGGACGTATTTTTTACAGGTAACATACACATACTGATAGGCATTTCAGAGAGAAGAAGAACCAGTGCTCTAGCCACTCAATCTACCGTTAGCACATAGTTTATTTAGAACGCCCAACATCTTTTCAATGCTAAACATTTGGAGGCCGAGATACTAGACTTATTGTCAACCTTTAGTCCGTACCTCATCAGTATTACAAGAACCTTCTGATACCACCCACACCACGGTGACAACTTGCTTTATCAGCATAATATGTGGAGTTATGGACATCATATGCAACATCTGGAAGCAGGTTACCTTTAAAATAATGTAAACACCAAATAAAAAGGTAACTAATTCTTAACACCTATTAAGAGTATCGTTCTTTTACAACAAACCGGTGTATACAAACTTGATTGTGGCTGTGAACTCAGCAGTTTGTAAGAAATCAATGAAAAAGCTAAGCCGTTACATCCAGTTCTACAAACAACAAATGAAAGACAAATATATACTGATCTAAAACAACGAGACTAGAATTTAATAAAGAACCTAAACCATATTAACTAATAAACATGCGTGAATCTAAAGACTATAATTTTATATAATTAAATAAGCTCCAAAAGAATGAAAAACATTCAATAAACTATGCCATATATGTAGGTATAACATACTAAAGTTTAAATTTATACATCCTTAGTGATTGCTTATTAGTGCAGCGGTGCTTATTATATGACGAGTGTATTATAATATTTATGAACTACAAATAATAACTTTTATATCCAGTGCTGACCCACAAATATACCGCTGATTATTTATGAAAGTAAATATCAACTCTCATTACAGGAAAGGAAATAATATCGCAGAGTTTCAGTTGTATTTATTTAGAAGCGTATATGTATATCTTATGTGTAACATAAGATATATACGCATATTATATTTAAACCAAAATATGAAACATTTTATGCAAGCTGAAGGTATGTTTGATGTGTAAATAATACATTTGTGATATTAAATTTATAGTTTTTTTTATAATTTTATGAACTTTAAACAAAAATTCATTAAAGCAGAAAATGTTAATGTACGGAAAACTTAAGACAAATTTAAACATAATCTATGATTAAAGATTTCTTAGTGTAAGAAATCGTAGACTTAAAAATTGATCAGAGCAATTGGGAAGTATGAACACATTTTAAAATTTTGTTAAAAGCTGTAGTGACTTTTTATTCCTCCGTGAGCTGTTTCTATATTTCTATGGTCCATGAGTTATTTCTGTATATTGAATTTTTTCTCCCGAGAACACCGAAATATTTACAGGAAAAATTTAATTTCCTTTAAGTTCGGCGAAGCTTGCTAACATTATGTACATTATTTTTTAGAATTCGTATATACTTTGCGCTCTTATTACGTTATGTGCGGTAGTGATTATCTGTAAATCGAACGAGTACGTTGCCGTTGCCGTTTATAAGAGCTGATCTGAGAGAAACTTGAAGTCGCATTCAAACTTTATTAAAAAAAATCATCTGGTGGTGTGGCTATTAACCATGATATATAAAAAACCAAACCATAAAAACCATGAAATGTAAAACCGAAAAAAAAATGTTCGATTAAAATTGAAAAGTAAATGGATGAATTGAAAAATTAATTCATCTTATTGGCGTATGTTGTGATTAACATCGCTCCAATGAAAAATAACAAATCTTTTGTGCATTGCCAAAGATGAATAATTTAAAAGATATGATAGTTGGAGGTGTAAGGTATCCTAGCGCAATTAATATTTTTGGAGACGATGTGTTAAACAGGTTTCTTATTTACACTTGAAGTAAATTACAAAAAAAAAAGAATCAACGTTTATCTAGTAGTATTATCAGCAACTGCTATCGAAGTTGATATTCATCTTTTAAAAACTCTTTTAATCGGGTAGAATTCTGAAAAGGTGGATGTTTTGTTGACACAACTTTCAGTCTACATAATACTGGCTACTCAAACGGCAACCAAGGTTAATATTTTAGACATTAAAGGAGACATAAGTGCGTACTGTGCATATTAAATCAAACTCTATATTAAATTTCTTAATAGATACAAAATCACTTAAATTTGTGTTAATTGTAGAGTTTGAGTTGAAATAAATAAAAACAAATTGTATTTAAAGTATTATATAATAATAATTAAAGGTAATAATGAAATTCGTTTTAATAAAATTCTGATACACATTTTACATAAAATAAGTCTTAAAAGACATAATGTGTGCTTGCTTTGTAAAATTTTAACTCTAGAAAGTTGAAAGCTTTATATAAAATCAGTATATCTTTCTATCTACTGTTGCTTTAAGGTTAGTTGACATTTAAACCCGTTGGAATCTCTTAGAATCATATTACCTTAATTGCAAAGTTTTATTCTGTAGGCACTGAGCGTTAAACATTCGTTCAATAAATGAGGCAACTATCTGAAATATTTTATTTTACTTTTATTTTCTTAAAACATATTATGGTTGGTTTAGAAACGGACATACTTAAGTTAACATTACAAAAATTATTAATTTTTTTTTATATCACTTTAATTATAATTTAAATTCTATAATTTTTATATTAATGTAACTCTTTATTCTATGCTATATTTATAATCTAAACGACATAAAGTATATATTTTAATGTTAAAAAGAGGTTGGTGTATGTGTCCATTTGTGACAACATATCTGCTAAATACAGTTGCTTATCAAAATACTCTAATATATCACAGACCTTTATCAAAAAATTTTATACATTATATTTTTTTACGAATAATATTAAATTATATAAAAATGTTACAAAATTGAATTGTAGGAAGTAATTTATAATTTACTTCTGAGCAGTCATGATTTGTGTATGTAATGTAATTGCCACAGCCTTTCCGTCAACCCTTATCAACCTTTATGCCGTGCTTATGTGATAAATAAGCTTATTTGAGTTCCAAAATGTGTGAAATTAGATTTAATATAATATTACGTATTAAATATTATTGTATCATATACGAAGGCCAAAGATACTTATATTATAAAGTCTTTTATTCGGAAAGACCAGAATAGTAAATATAATATCCATGCAATGAGCTTAGAAATGCAGAAAAAGTGGTTAGACATAGGAGATTTTGCATCCCATTAGCACTAAAATTCTGAACTTAATTCGTGATTGGTCGCGAGCACTGCTAAAATTACGCACCAGATGAGAGTACCGAAAGAATTTGCTTCACCTACGGGGAGGCCATTGGAACTGCTAAGCATTTGCTGGTGGGATTTAGAATACTACTGAATAGTGGTCAATACCCGTGTTGTCACGACAAGGTTTTTAAAAATTATATGTGAACCAGTTAGTCTTTCGGTAGCCATAGCGCAAAAAGAGATATCAACAGGTTTTGTTAGAGAAACAATGTGGTTACAAAATCAAACGTCAAGCCTTACTCTATCCTTAAACCTTTTTTTGTGTTTTTAATGACAGCCTCACCTGGAGGGTTATGTGGCCCAATGGGACCTATACATTAAATTCAGGCCTGAAGGACCCGCGGGCTATACAAGTCCTAAAGGTGCTTCCAAGAAGCCAGACCTTGGCTTACTACGTCGTTAAATGGGAGGCTGGCATCAGGTGATGGGATCCTTAAGGCGGCTCCAGGATGGACTTTAATGATACATATGATCAACAACACAAAGTCCTGGAGTACATTTGTGCGCCGATCTTCAGACCAGACATATTAATGTATTTGCAAATTTTAAAGTCACCTTATATTAATAGAGCTTATGGTTCTTTGGAAAACCAACATCCTAAAAACCATACCATCAAGGTCAATAAGTATTACGAGCTCACTTAAGAACTCACTAGGAATAGGTTCACCATAAATTTTGTAGGCGGAAGAAGTGGGAATGAGAGTATAACAGCTAAATCTCTCTACAACTTACAAATAGACTTAGGCCTGTCCAGATATCGATTCATCATTAAAACGTACTTTGATACAGCCCTAGTAGGTTCTTTACAAATTTGATTCAGTAAAGAGAGGACCTTGGACGATGAAGGGAGCGTTTAACGTTCGTTAGATAGGGGCCTCTTAAAACAACACCTAGGTCGTGGGTCCCAAGCACTGTTAGAGGTTTTCCCCGTGCAATGCGATGGACCAGGCACGGGATACATCCTATTAAAGCTAAGAAGTTTTCATTTCAGAAAAGTTTTTCTGATATGTATAGCTAAGTATCGTGATGTACTGTTGTTGGTCCATAATAGTCCTGTTGTGACGTCATACATTTGTTCTAGCATGTTCCTTCTTAAACCCAGATATATATACCTGGTTGTGATATTCCTCATCATCTGAGTACTTTTACCCAAATGAGACACAAATCTACAGGTAATATTACAAAATTTTTATCTCCTAAAATAATCATTTTAAATTAGGTAAAATCAGTTATGTAGAGCTCAATCAATTCATTTTTAGCTCGTTCTTTACGTGCATGCCTATATTAAGTGGAATACTTACTAAGGAACCAACAAACTTTGATAAGTATTCGACTCAATAATAAAGTAATTTTCAGATGAAAGTCACACCAATAAGTATTAAAGAAATATTTTAAAACTGAAAATGTAATTTATTATATAATCGGTTAATTTCTGTCCATTATTGTATATTAAAACAGTGATAAGAGAATTTTTCAAATGTCCATTTAGTCGTAAGTAGCTAATACAGTTGTTTTGAAATATAACAAAAAATATTTCGGTCTTAAATATTTTCAAAGGATACTGATTCACTAAAGATTATGAGTCTTTTTATATGCACCGTGAATATGCCATTTGTAATTTAAGATATAATATCAGAGGCAATATGAATTTAATACGAATATTAAATACCTGTATAATAAGACATACCTTTAATTGGATCCCGTGTTAATTAACCGCATACCGCATATTAACACTTCGTGCCTCCAAATTCTCTCAATTATCATTTGTTAAATATAGAAATGTTTATTAAGAGGACCGACTGTAGCTTCTGATTTACAATTATCCAAAAAACTGTATAGAAATTCTTAGAAGAATAAAAATATTGAAAGATATAGAAAAATGTAAGAAACTAAACCTATTTATACCAAAGCTACCCCCCTTTATAAGTAGTTTTAAAAGATCTATAAGAATTGCTAACAAAACTTATGTAGGAACCAAATGCGCTCTTTCTTGCTCTAATATTAATAATAAGTACATATTAACATACACACATTCCTCATTCATTTATCGGGATTGCCAAATTGCTGCTAAGGAATTATATTTTTTATTATAATGTTTCAAATCCATTATCAAAGAAGCTAATGTAAATTCCCTTTCAAGGAATAAGTAATGTCCATTTAAAAAGAATGCTAAATTAACACATAGGAATTATATTCCCAACAGTTGATTTAGATTTTAAACAAAACAACCGTAATATATTGTGATGATAGAGCTTACGGTTCCTTGGGAAACCAACATCCCCAAAGACCATACCATCAAGGTCAACAAATACTACGAGCTCACTAACGAACTCACTCGAAATAGGTTCGTTGTAGATTTGTACGCGGTGGAGGTTGGAGCGAGAGGTATAACAGCGAAATCTCTCTACAGCCTACTAAAAGACTTGGGCCTGTCCAGAACACACATTAATACATTCTTAGAACGTACTTCGAAGGCAGCCCTAGTAGGTTCCTTTCAAATTTGGTTAGGTAGAGAGAGGAGCTTGGACAGTGGAGGT
>JAAAKD020000486.1:5713741-5732484 GCA_010014825.2 Danaus melanippus
TATATACAAAAAAGTTGCCAATCCAAAATATTAATAATAAATCAAAAAAGTATCTCTCATATTATTTAAATAGACACCGATTTATATCCTTTAGAGATATGTAACCTTTATGAACAACTTAAAATTACACAAATCCCTCTTGTTTAGATTATACCAATGTATAACAATGAATAAAACATTTTGTTCAACCCTTGTAAAGAATAGAGAACATGAATATGTTAATAGAACGTTCTGAAACTAAATAACACTCTTGCGGGTTTGATGACGGCCATTACGAAAATTCGTAGTTTTACCCTTAGCCCCTTACTGACGTGATCTAGGAGCTGATACTGAAGGCTGCACAATATTTATTCACATTTATGAAGATGAGGCTCTGCTCAGAAATGATATGTTATAAGTTGGGTTGTTTCGATCTTTCCAATAAACCGCTTTGCAGAATTTTATATTTCATATATGAATTGTATACCTATTACTCTATCATGGCTGTGGTTTGAGAAGTATTTTGTTGCAATTGATCGTAAGCGAAATTCAAAGTAATAGATGCGTACGTTTAATCTTAGACCTCTAATTGAAATGTTAAACAGAATATGCATGAACACCATAGACAATACGTTTGCTTTCATTCTTCATATGAAAGAAGTCGATTTTGAAACAGTAACAAAGAACAGATAAAGTTTTGAATCCTATTAAAGTTACCGCAATAACATATTTCAAGCAAAACAAGATACTGAGATTCAACTTCAATATGCAGTCATGCTGATTTAGACATACAGTGTGAAAGCGAAACTTTACTGAAGCTAACAAGTTGTTCCAACATCTATGTAGCATAAATGAAAATGTTAAATATATTCATACCGGGATCATAAAAACGTCCTATTGTGTATTTATTTGTTTTAATAAATTATAAATCATTGTACACTTAGAAATTCTAACAACTGGAAAAGATGCGTTTGATATATTCATCATCATCATCATCAGCCGAAAGACGTCTACTGCAGGACATAGGCCTCCCCCAAGGATCTCCAAGACGACCGGTCTTGTGCCACCCGCATCCAGCGGATTCCCGCGACCTTTACCAGATCGTCGGTCCACCTTGTTGGGGGCCTACCCACGCTGCGTCTTCCGGTTCGTGGTCGCCACTCAAGAACCCGTTGGCCCCATCGGGCATCGGTTCTACGAGCAATGTGCCCCGCCCACTGCCACTTTAGTGTTGCAATATATTATTCTTTTAATTTATTTTTAAACTATTTGTAGAATAAATTTTAATGATTGTATTATCTATAGTGATATTATAATTTTTTATATACACGAAGTAGATTTTTAGGTTCTTTTAATATTTTGTTGTCATTAAATAAACTATGTTTGTGTCATCATACGACAAAACTAATTGAATCTCTTTCTATAATAAACAGGATGTTATTTACCTTGAAAAATTTGGTGCCAATACTTAAAAAAATTGAAATTTTTTAACCAAAAGAGTTATCGTTAATAATATTAACGCCAATTAAAAAGCGGTGTTAACGGTAACTTGTCACAAATACTACTTAAATTTGAAATTAATATTTTAGTATTAAATTTACTTAAACCTGATTGTTTTCAAATTAATTTTAATCATGGGAACATTCCTTATTATAAAAAAAATGAAATAATGAAATACCAAGAATAAATGACTTTATAGTATTCTAAGGTATGACTTAAGTTACAAATAAATCTCTCATTGTATTCCTTTTATAACTGTAATGGTGAAAGTACGCTCTGCCGCTTTTCCAGTTAGAAAGACAATTGGAGGAAGTGAGTGCAGCTCGCATTGCTTATTTTAGCAATGTTTATTGTGCTGTCTTTTGTTATCCTATTGAGGGATAGAGCTGCGAAAAAAAATAAAAGATAACTATGTGAGCTATGAGACGACTGAAGATTTTCTTTATAAAAGTCTTCAAAGTAAATTGTATTCTTACCGTTGATATACATTCATAACACACAAATAAAATAACGGAATATTATATTTTAAAGGATTGAATTCAAGTATTTTATTATTTTACATTTCACCTGACGATTCGTTACGCAACCGTGACGATGGCCGAAAGTAGTGTAGTTGTCTATATAGGTATATAGTAGTAATAAATTAGACGCATAAAGTCCGAAAAACATTATTTTTAGGCTAAAAATGTTAGGTATCCCTAAATTTTATTTTTAAAAGATGAACAAATACGTTATGGTTCCAAGTGTAACTGAATATAATAATATTAAACGAGAAATCATAGATTGGACTTAATAGACCAACAATTCAGCAATTTGAAATTATACTTAATGGTTTTATTATTTATGAAATAAAATATACAACGTAATAATTATAGTCAGTGGTGGCCTAGACGTTCAAGGCTTCCCTCTCGTGCATGAGGGCGCGGGTTCGAGCCTGGCAAGTACCAATGTAATTTTTCCGAGTCAGATGTACTTTCTAAGAGTATTCAGACACCACTAACAGACGGTGAAGGAAAACGGCGTCAGGAAACCTGGACTTGTAATTTCATAATTAAAAGTTTGAAATCACCAACCCGTCTTGAGCAAGCGTGATGATTAATGCTCAAACCTTCAAATCCAAGTGAGAAGAGGCCTTTGATCAGCAGTGGACTCTAATAAATCGACGACGATGACGACGAATAATTATAAAAATATATTAATTTGATGCTATTTGGAACATCCGTCATATTATTTGATTCACATTTTATATAATTTTTATATTTACAGTGTTGAAATAAAACTGACTAATATTATTAATTTAAGCCTTTTCTTAACACTTCCAAACATGAGGGCGATCAGAGTATCAAAGAGAGAGGGTCCAAATGAGCCAGTTGCCCTTTAAAGTTCACATTGACAATACATATTATATTGAAAACGGGGGAAATTTTAATTATATTTGACAATAAAATATGTCGGAGTAGATTCCAAAACGTGGTTTTAAAAAGAGTGACGTTAGCCTAACTGACGTCACTTATACCTTTCTTCTTAGCTGTCGTTAGACCCTGAGCTTATCGAAGGTAACCTCGTAGCCGGTTGGACGAATATCTCATTTCGACGAGGTCCGATCCCTCTGACGGCTCGAGCGAAACTATCTGTAATCATTTTTTTTGTTTCGAATTGTCTGTAGCTGTTAATCCTAATGGCTTTTACAGCGTCACCGAGAGGGGTGGGTGGCCCGATGGGACCAACCCGATTTAATTCGTGCCCGACGGGGTTACGCCCGTCCCAAGGGTGCCTCTAAGAGGCCGGACCTTGACTTAGGACGTCATTGGAGTGGAGGATTGTGTCGGATGATGGATTGCATAACGTCCCGAGATGACAGAACGCCGGAGCGACGTTTATGAAGCGGGACCACGTCTTCGCCGGCGAAGGCGGTATGTGTTAGTATGGTCTTGTGTATTGTGGGCGTATTGTCTGTTGTTATTATGTCGTCAGAGTCTAAGTGGACGTCTTTAGAACTCCTATTGCCTATCGGGGATCTGTAATCTGTACTCTCGACTCTATTTATACTCACCAACACTTATTTTTGTTACTACCTGCACAAGTGGCTACGCAGGTTGTTATGCGGGTGACAACTGATAATTTCAACTACCCTCAATTATTGATTATTCAAATAATAGTAATTACGCCGGTAAATATACTACAACAAGAACCCGTGAACCCTAGACCTCCGTTATTTTATAAAAGCTGAAAGTTTGTCAGCGCATGCATGCCAAGACAAGTAAGACTAATGGCCGACTGGAGTCTCTCAGAGATCAGTGCTATCCCTCACCCTATACGCTATCTTCACTAGCGACATGCCCAAGCCTCCAAAGCACGTTAATCTAGCCTTATTCGCGGACGATAGGGCACTCTATACCACCCACCGGGATCCAGATAAAATCCACGGTCGCCTCCAGGTCGCTGTCACCGCCCTAGGCAAATAGTTTCGGAAATGAAGGATTGACCTTAACCCCGAGAAGAGCACAGCCGTGTACTTCAAACGAGGTCGTTATAACGACGTCCCGTCCCCTATATCGATCTTCGGTACTCCTATCCCATGGCGGAAGGAAACCAAGTACCTGGTTGTAACGTTAAAAAGGCAGATATCCTTCGCATCACATATCCTGAAGGCCAAGAACCGAGCCTCCTTTGTCCTCGGTCGCCTCTATCCTCTTCTATTCAAGCAGAGTAAGATGTCACTTAGATGTAAGATGACATTATACAAAACTTGCATAAGACCAATTATGGCCTACTCGAGCGTAGTATTTGCTCATCGTTTTAAACATCTCAAATCCCTCCAGATTCTCCAAAACCGCTTCTTACGCATGATCACGGGCGCCCCGTGGTACATGCGTAACGCAGATCTACACAGAGACCTCGATCTTCCGACTATTCGGAAATATTTCAAAGCACTCTCCGAGAGGTACTTCGACAGAGCCTCCACTCATCCTAATCCTCTGGTGAAGGAAGTGACAACTTACGTCCCCAATAAGTTTCATAAGGGTGTTCGGAGACGCCCCAAATACGTTCTCATCGATCCGGACGATGACATCACGATTAGTAATAGGATCACCGCGCCGTCAGACAGCATTGTTAGCAGTAGGACTACACTACACACAGACTTACACACTCACCGCACTCGCCGGCGAGAGCGAGGCCCCCGCCTCCGGACGTCCCTCGCGAGAGGGCGTCGGAGACCACCGCTGGCAAACTGGCTGGCTAAGTTCGTGGTCCGAGCCTCACTTTAGGCGCCCTTAGAATGTACGTACCCTAGGGGCCCTTCAGGCCCCTTCACAACGGTACAGTCCCAGCACTGGCCCACTCTTCCGGTGACGCTGTAAAAGCCACAGGGCTAACAGCATTATACATTACAAAAAAAAATAAATGGCCGATTATGTAGTTTAGGTTGCAGTGGCTTTTTCAGATACACTTCCGTGTAACTAAGGGTATTATAAAATACAGATTTAATTTCGACAAATAATAAACAGCGATTTTTTAATTTCAGAATATTATTAAAAATCACATTATTCATTGCCAAACACTTAGAGGCAAACCCTTGCCGATCACGCTTAATGTTCATTTAATTCCCTAGAAATCTATTTACGTTAAAGTAAAAAAGCAAATTTTTGTACAGGATAGTCGGATAATGAGTGGATGATGTTTCCTCAATAGCCAGACATTTTTAATAGTTCCAAATCATTACAAGACAAGCATGCACTTTAGTTGCAGTAGCGAACGCAAAGTGGTATATATACACATGTAGGTATATACGTATCATTCACTAACACCATTGAACTCAAATTAAATATTATATGTTTTTATTTAAAAATAAATCAACTTTAATGCAACAGTTTATAATTTTCTGAACTATATAAAAATAGTCGTCATCTTCAAACTAAACACAGACAGAACTTTTTATCTATATACATACCTATGTATTTACTAAAAAGTTGTCAAGGAATGAAAAACTTAAAACTGTTTGTCTGTATCGAAAATAGTATCAAAAAAGTAAGTCAACTGATAGTGTTTTCTACTTTCTTCGTTCTGTAACGAGTTTATTATAAATTGATTGACATCTACGTCAGAGATTATATTCATTTTTTTTATGCTCCGCTTTTTATTATATGAAGTAAGAGTGCCCCACAAACCATAATGCATCTAAATAACAAAGTCATACCATTATTTTCAAAAAAATACCTTAGGTCTTATTATTTATTTATATGCGCATTTTTTTTTTGTTTGTGATCCAAGTTTAGTTCATTATGATGTTAGCAAAACTTCCTGTTGTTTTTAAATAAAGGCGGCCTCAAGCCTAATTAACTTAAAGTATTTATAAGTACATTGTGGCTTTCCCTTTAGGCGGTGGTGTAACTCTAAAACTTCTCTTATTACCCCCTGTTTTAATATAATAATATATGAGGGATATCTTTTGGTATATGTCAACAACCAATTATTGTAGTTAGGAAAAAAGGTCTAATGTTCAAGTAACACATTGTCACTCCGATGATGGTAACTGTTGGGGTTAAGTGTATATTCCCGGGGAGTTTTGTCAAACCCGTGTGACCTACCTCTTATTTGGAAGTGAGTGGGTAAATCGCTTTACAAAAGGTAAAAAACGTAACAATAACTTATTGTACAGAATTGATCAACTTTTATAATAATTACCTATGACTTTTATTCACATTATAGATACATATATAAATGGAGGTGGTCCAAATCATCGACGCTGCTGTTACACTCGTCACAAAGATTAAAAAAAATCTAAATCCAAATATATATAAAATCCAAATAAATCCTTTAATGCATGAAATTGCAAAAAGAAGGAAATTAAAAATTATTTCTGTGTAAAAAAATCGTCTCTTAAGTGTATTAAGCATTAACGTTAAATAAATATATGTAAAGAAAATTACACAATTACAAAGGAAAAATAAAGTTTAAATACCTGTTAACTGGCTTATCCTATTCCTAAACATTCAATTTATAACAAATTAAGAAATAATACAAGACACAAAAATTGTAACGGTATATTTACGTTTTCAGTAAAGGCAACACAAATATTATGCGTCATCACTCATGCTTGCCAGCTGCTGAGGTGGGGCGTTTTGTAGCTGTCAAGACCGTTCTATTGCGGCTGTAAAGCAACTGCAGTAATTTAAATCTATTTATTATTATCAAATCCATTACAATTCTTCAATACTCCAGACATCATGGGGGACTCCCTTGACGGGAGTGAGAACGCTCCGGAAGCTCAGAATGTAGTCGTGGTCGAATTTCAAGAGTTTGCCAATTACCTGCGCCGAGCTGCAACGATACTTTTGCCGGAGGATGAACCCGTACCACTGGCATTAAATGCTGCTCTTGATGATAAAGTTAACCAAGATTGCATTAGAAAGTTCATTTCGGACTCTCAAGCCTCATCTTTGTATGTCCAACGATTCTCTTTAAAAGGTATGCTTGAAATAATCGATTTCGGATGACTGCATTTGACGCATTATGCAAATGGCTTGTCTGGCCAATAAGAATCTTCCTACTAACATAACTTTGTTTTAAGTTTAATATCTTATTAATTATAAAATATTTAATACCATTCTTTAACTATTAAAGTAGGTCATGCCAAATGAAACTAATGTTTTTCGGATTATACTACGCGACTTTATTTTTGTTTAAAACTACATAATCCCGACGTTTCGGCTACTTTTCAGCAACCGTGATCACGGCAGACGAGATGTGAATCACATCTGAAAAGTAGCCGAAACGTCGGGATTATGTAGTTTTAAACAAAAATAAAGTCGCGTTGTATAATCCGAAAAATATTAGTTTCATTTAAATGAATAAAACTCGCGAAAACCTCAGATCTCATTAGGTCATGCTAGTTTGAGTTTTCTGTTTAACAAACTTTTATTATTTTTTTAACAGAAGATGATAGTGAGCAACCAACTGAGGGAGAAGAAGAGAAAGAAGCTGTCTCCTACCAGATAAGCAATGAGGTACTACTACTAGTTCTGGCAATAAATACAATTTACTCTATTTCTTTAATCATATATAATTACAATTATAAACTTAAAATAGTTTATAATATAAAATTAAAGTCTCATATTCTGATGTCTTGTCTTTTAAGGTACATTTTACATCTCCAAGGGTTGCAGCATTTGTTTGTATCAAGAGGGGATCTGTAATTGAATCTGACAAATCAATTCATAGTCAGCTTCGTCTTATCAACTTATCTGATGGCTCGCCTTATGAGACCCTTCATGCTTTCATCAGCAAAACTATGGCACCATTCTTTAAGAGTTATGTCAAAGAGAGTGGAAGAGCTGATAGGTAATTACCAAGAACCAATATCAAGTTTCAATGATAGTTTTACATTTAAAAGATTTTTATCATAATTTGTTTACATAATTTAGGGATGGAGACAAGATGGCACCATCAGTTGAAAAGAAGATAGCTGAACTGGAAATGGGTTTGTTGCATCTACAGCAAAATATTGATATACCAGAAATTACTCTGCCAGTCCATCAATCTGTTGCAGCTGTTATAAAGAGGTAGAAATCCTACATTTAATTTTATTGCTGTAAAACTCAGAATTTACTTAATCATAAAAATGGCACAATAAGTATTATGAAATAATCAACATAATTTACAACCTGGATTAAAACAGTGTGCTTTTTAATACTAATGAATCAGATTCATGCACTAAGCCATGTAAAAAACCTTAATTTTTATTTTCGCAATATATTTCAGAGCGGCTGATGAAGGTCGCAAGCCTCGTGTAGCCGATTTCGGAGACAAGGTCGAAGACTCAACATTCCTAAATCAACTTCAGAATGGTGTTAACCGCTGGATTAAAGAAATACAAAAGGTAAAATAAACTGTTAATACGTTATTATGAGTATAAAAATTATACTTTTTATTATATAACTGTGAGTATGTTTGCAGGTCACTAAACTAGATCGAGATCCATCAAACGGAACAGCTCTTCAAGAGATATCTTTTTGGCTGAACCTGGAGAGGGCCCTTCATCGCATTCAGGAGAAGAGAGAAAGCATTGAGGTCTGCATTCATAAAAAAATATATTTTTCTTCTATAATATCTTCAAACATTACTCACAAAATTAATAAATGTGTAGACACAAAAACAGCACACCACTAACTTATTTTGGGTAGAAGTAAGAATTTTATTGGAAGTCATTTGAGATATAAAATAGTAAGTTTGATCTTAACCACACCAACCAATAGTAAAATAGTATCATATTTATTACTAATCCTTAATCTGTTAAAAAATTAATAAACAACTTTTTTAACAGGTTGCCCTGACTTTGGATATTTTAAAGCATGGCAAAAGATTCCACGCCACCGTGTCCTTTGATACCGACACTGGTCTAAAACAAGCATTGGCTACAGTATCTGATTATAACCCACTCATGAAAGACTTCCCCATCAACGATCTCCTCAGTGCTACTGAGTTAGAGAGAATCAGGTATAGAAAATGCTTATAAAAGATTTCTTTTTCTCTTGTCTATATCACGAGGTCATCTGTGCTTAATATATCTTTTATCAACAGGTTAGCGGTCCAACAAATCTTTTCACATCTGCGTAAGATTCGATCTACTAAATATCCCATCCAGCGAGGTCTGAGACTTGTGGAGGCCATTTCTCGAGATCTTGGACAGCAGTTGTTAAAGGTAAATTATAATGATTTCATACACTTTCGCAAGTAAACACTTAAGTTAAAAAATGTAGTTTTAAGATTTTCTTAGCGTATTTTATTACTATACATTTGTTCGTGAAGTTCCGATTACTATTCAATTACCATGTTCAAGGGCATGGAGGTTAAAACATTATGTTTAGTTAAATTAAAGTATACTATGAAAAATATATTATTTAATAAAAGTTTCTAGATCTGATATATAGCTGACATGTTTTTGTATGTTTCTATTAGCTTTATATTTTGATTTTATTAATCATTACAGGTGCTTGGAACCCGACGCTTAATGCACATACCATTTGAGGACTTTGAGCGTGTTATGACTCAGTGCTTTGAAGTGTTCTCCTGCTGGGATGATGAGTATGAAAAACTTCAAGGTCTTCTAAGGTTATTATCTCATAGTTTAAAAAATATTTTAACTTCTATTGATTGACTCATGTTTAATAATACGTAATTCATCTTGAACTACGCGGATCTTTCTTCATGTAAATACTTTTACATTGCTAACTGATTTCTCATATGTTTTTGTATGCATTTTATCTACCTTTTTTTTTCAAAAATCTTATTTATTTATTGATTTATTTATTTTTTCAAAAATCTTAATCTTACTTCTGTAATAATATTGTATTTGAAGGTATTTTATATTTGTATTAAAATCAAGACTAGACAATAAACACGCTTTAAAAAACAAAAAAAAACATTGATTTATACAGGGATATAGTGAAGAAGAAGAGAGACGAACATCTAAAAATGGTGTGGCGAGTGTCACCTTCACACAAAAGACTACAGGCTCGTATGGAACACATGCGGCGGTTCAGAAGACATCATGAACAACTTAGAACGGTCATGCTGAGAGTTAGTATTCGATAAGGCTCTGAACAAGCCGTTAATGACATTACATACACCACAACAACCCTGTCCTTACCCCAATTCTGAATTGTCAAACTATGTACTGTTAGTGTATAATTTTTCATTCATTAACCTTAGCAACAGTACCCACATTATATATGAATTAAAGACTGTGTTTTGGTTTTATGTTGTATTTACGTAATCTTGAAATCAACACCTTTTCATTATCTTGTAAATTTTTTATATAGGAGTGTGTGTGATTAAAATTATTATTATAACCATTATTATATGCTATATTGGGGTGTTATATATATAATATAACATAATACATTATATAGTCTAGAGAGGTCTAGACTTATGCATCCAATAACAATTCAAAAATCAATTAGAATTCAAATAGAGCATGTACTACGTAATAAAAAAATCGTCAACACGAACAAGTTTCATACCTGAAACTCAAAGTTTAAAATCAACAGTAATGCGTTATTCCTGTGATTGAATTTTTTTCCAAATATTAACTCAACATTGCTTTAATGTCAAAAAAATATGAGGAAAAGCAGTGTTTTTGTAATATACTCATTCTGTTTCCAGGTTCTACGTCCTCGCGCTCCAGCAGCCACGGAGAATGGAGCGGCCGGTGAGCCAGCACAGCCACACTCACTGGCCATGGACGCAGCTGATGCCAACGCTATAGCCGAGGTACAGTTTTGCACCTGTTATTAAAAATCAAGAGTTACCTAAATATGATTTGGCTCGTATTGATATATACATATATATGTCTCCTTGGTATTTCTGATTGATGTAACACATTGAATTTTTTACTTGATACAGTTTTCTATTAGTCACAATCAATCCAACTGCAGATTTTGTGGTGAATATTTTTTAATGTATAAAAAATTTTTGGCTTTAAACTTTTTTTATTTTCATTTTGATAATAGTTATTTTTAATATATCATTCGCATAGGTAAAAAAGTGGTTTAAAAATAATTCTTAACTTGTTCATACATTGTGAGGCAATAATAATATAATAAACATATTTTACTTTGTATTTACAGGTTAACTTGGCCTATGAGAATGTGAAAGAAGTAGATTGCTTGGACATATCACGTGAAGGGTGCGATGCTTGGGAAGCTGCTGTTCGTCGCTATGAAGATAGAATCGGTACATTCTTACACTACCCAATAATATATTTAATAAATAATCTTAGTTCATTTCTCAAATTGTAGGAGTTTTTAATAATGACAAAATATATGAGAAGAATGTAAGACAGCTTTTTGAAATGAATACTGCCTAAGTTATATGATTCCTAAAATTTACTTCTTCATTTTTAATTAAATAAAAATTTAATTATAAAATATCTCCCACCAACGAAGTGGGCACTAAAATTTCTTATAGAAATCATATATATTTCTTATGATGGAATGGTTTTAGGCTTGTACCACTCCAAGTAAATAAGTGTACCATTCCCAGTCACTAAGGGGTAGTAATCCCCTCCAACTACATAAATGTTAAGAAAAAAATACAATACTTATGCAAAAGCGAAAATATTTATAATTCCTTCTATTTACTAGATCGCGTTGAGACTCGTATCACAGCTCATCTCCGCGACCAGCTGGGGACAGCTAAGAACGCAAATGAAATGTTCCGTATATTCTCCCGATTTAATGCTCTGTTCGTGCGTCCCCACATCCGCGGCGCCATACGAGAGTATCAGACGCAGCTCATACAACGCGTCAAGGACGATATAGAAGCTCTGCATGAGAAGTTCAAGGTACAAAAACCTTTAGCTTCAAGCAATGATTCTTTTCATTCTTAAGGTTCAAGCAATGATTACTACACATAATGAAGACTTAGGCTTACATACGTGTGTATTGTGAAGGCACAAGGGGAAGAGAGTTTAGTTTAAATCAAAATAAGATTACTAAAAGAAATCTACTTTTCCCCTACCAAGACTTATTGGTAATAAGTTTATTTTTTATTTTTTCGGCTATTTGGAACTTGTAATACTTAACTTAAAAAATTACTTTCGGAGGATTTGAACGCTATCAATAATGTTACTTTCTATGTATGTATTTTATTATTTTCTTTAGAAATGTTATTGTAATTATGACACAACATAAACTGGCACTTTAATTTTCCTATAGATATAATTGCAATTTTTTACTTAGCAAGTTTTATAACAGGTCCAGTATCCTCAATCGAAATGCAGTCGTCTCTCCCTTGTTCGTGATCTTCCTCCTGTCGCTGGCTCCATCATTTGGGCCAAGCAGATCGACCACCAGCTTACAGCATACTTGAAGCGAGTTGAAGATGTCCTTGGTACTATTTTAATCAACATTTTATAAGTAAATTGACGATATATCCCTTATTTTTAACACAATTTTTGTTTTCCAGGCAAGGGATGGGAGAACCACATCGAAGGTCAAAAACTGAAAGCAGATGGAGATAGTTTCAGGCTTAAATTGGATACACAGGAAGTGTTCGATGATTGGGCTCGCAAAGTAAAATATATTATAAAAATCGCATTATGAATAATTTGTTATAATTTTTTTCAATACACTTTATTCGGTAATTATTTAAGGTTCAACAACGCAACTTGGGCGTGTCTGGTCGCATATTTGCGATCGAGTCTGTCCGTGCTCGTTCAAGCAAAAGCGGCAATGTACTTAAACTGAAGGTTAATTTCCTCCCGGAGATAATAACGTTGTACAAGGAAGTGCGCAACCTCAAAAACTTGGGATTCAGGTATTATTATTTAAACGGTTCAGTTGTTTTAGAAGCTGACTCTTAAAACAATAGCTTTAAGTCATAAAATGCAATACATAAAAAATAAACGTTATTTTTTGCCGCAGAGTTCCCCTGGCTATTGTCAACAAAGCACATCAAGCTAACCAGCTCTACCCATTCGCGATCTCTCTCATCGAAAGCGTACGCACATATGAACGTACGCTGGAAAAGGTATTTATTTTCGTTACATATATTTAAAAGTCATGCTAAATATTCACATCGTTAGCACTAAATATAGGAATATCAACTAGCACGTAAGATTAATATGGCTATTGGGAGAATATAGAATGGGATTTATTTATGATGTCACTAACACATGTGCGTTTTGATTTATGCAGCTAAATAATAGGAATCATACGAAGGTAGATTATTTATTTAGGCTGCATGTTAATATCTACGGTAAAGCTTTAAGACATATTATGGCTTAAAAGTTTTTAATACATACTAACAAGTACAATGTAACAAGTGAAATAATTTTGTAAATAATCTATAGCTATCGCTTGATCTGTATCTAGAGCTCATTTTGCTTAATAAAACACAATAGTCGCTTAGCTGTTTTTATATACTACTATTTATAATCTATAAATAAGTCACCTTTTACTTTAAAAGCAATTTTTTCATATTACTAAAAATTAATATTATACGTAATACTTACAGATTCGCGACAAAGCGTCTATCATTCCTCTAGTGGCTGGTCTACGTCGCGATGTTTTGTTCCAAGTGTCTGAAGGCATGGCGCTTGTATGGGAATCATATAAACTGGATCCCTATGTACAGAAACTCAGCGAGGTTGTGTTGCTATTCCAGGAAAAGGTAATATATAAACATAATATTATTTGAAAAAGCTATAAAAATAATTAAATGGAATAAATACATTTAGCATGATATAACTTAGGACAAAGATTTAGGAAACGAATACTAATTAAATAAAGAGAAATTACGTTCCTTAAGTTGTTTATTCTTCATATAGAGAATATTTTTAGTATTTATTTTGATTATAAGTTATATATAAGTTGTTATTTTGTTGAAATCCTATAAAGAAGTTAGAAATGAAGGATATCTTTAATTTATGGTTATTTTGAATTTTCATTTGATTACAATACCGAGCCGTCGCTCCAAAGTGAAATAAAAGTATTTTTAAAATGAATTCTGTTATGATCTGTATATAATTCTTGTAATTTCATGTATCTGTAAGAATTTTTTTGTAATAAAATGTATGTTATGATAGGTTGAAGACCTTCTGGCAGTTGAAGAACAGATCTCGGTTGATGCTCGTTCTTTGGAGACGTGTCCATATTCAGCTCAAAGCTTGGCTGATATCCTGTCTAGGCTGCAACGAGCTATTGACGATCTTTCCCTACGGCAATACAGCAATTTGCATTTATGGGTCCAGAAACTTGATGAAGAGGTAAGTAGACAAAGAGATTTTGTTTGCCTCATTTAATATTAGTTACTGCTGCAATGAGTTTTGATGAACATTACATTAAAATATTTTAATTACAAAATTTAGAACGTTTTCACTAACAA
Source organism: Danaus melanippus (assembly GCA_010014825.2). Lineage (NCBI taxonomy): Eukaryota > Metazoa > Arthropoda > Insecta > Lepidoptera > Nymphalidae > Danaus > Danaus melanippus. Next base: position 5,728,109 of record JAAAKD020000486.1, read on the forward strand.
TATATATGATTTCGTTTTTTTTAATACTTTTCTACTTGTTTCTCAGTGGACAGATAAATTTCTAATTGTATTGACGTCATTAAACACACAAAAAAATTCCAGGTGGAGAAGAGTCTAGCAGCTCGCCTTCAGGCAGGCGTGGAAGCATGGACTGCTGCACTTTTGGGCAAAACCAACGAACTCGATTTGTCTATGGATACATACTCGCCCGCGGAACCCACGCACAAGCCTGGCGGAGATCCGCAGGTATAATCCGAAATATTTAATTAATTATAAATATAATTATACACAAACTCTTAACTATAAATAGAAATGTTTTACTTATTAGTCATACATTAGATAAATATTATATTAATGTATTGATTTCTTACTAATTTCTCCGATATTATATCCAAACAGATAGCTTGTGTGGTGCACGAGGTGCGTATCACTAATCAGCAGATGTACTTGTTCCCGTCGCTGGAGGAGGCTCGATTCCAGCTCATGAGACAAATGTTCGCCTGGCAGGCCGTGGTCACATCGCAACATCGCTTACAGAGCACTAGGTAGCACAATCTATTAATAATGAACAATAAAAGAAAAAGATCCTTAAGTTAATTGTAATTAATTTTTTTTGCCTCAGTCCCTTACTGGCTTTTTTCATATGGTAGTATATAATTTTCTACTAGTTCTTAGTCGTAAGAAATGAAATTATTTCCAAAAAATAACTGAGAATCGATATAATTCTTACGAAATATTATCTTTATTCCGTGTAATTTAAAAAAAAAATGTTTTTTTTATATTTGTCAGTGTTGTTGAAATCGTAGTTATGATTGTATAGATACCAAGTGGGCGTGGCCCGAGCACAGACAGCTACATACAGGAATCTCTTGACCAAGTTGCCTGGTGGATCTAGTCCTTTGGAGAACGCATACGATGCCATCGAACAGAAAATATCACAGGTCCGAAAATACGTCGACGAATGGCTACGGTGAGTTTGATCGCAGTTTTACACTAATATTATACCTTATACTATGATATAACATTTCAATCTTTTCTATCAACAGTTATCAAGCTTTATGGGATCTGCAGCCGGAAAGTTTGTACGGACGTCTCGGAGAAGATATTACTCTGTGGATAAAATGCCTCAACGACATCAAGTAAAAATTATCTTCCAGCACTTATTTATATACTTACAAAATCATATATTAATGATCTTTCAATTCTCTGCTACCAGGAAGTCGCGTACTACATTTGATACATCAGACACTCGCCGCGAGTACGGTCCAGTGGTGATCGACTTCGCTCGTGTTCAGAGCAAAGTGGCCCTTAAATATGACGCGTGGCACAAGGAAGTGCTCGGGAAATTCGGTGCCCTATTAGGCGGAGAGATGGTGCAGTTCCATGGAAAACTGGCCAAATCCAGAGGACAGCTTGAGCAACAGACTATTGGTAATAATTATTTTCAAAGTAAAATTTTTATTGCAGTATAATTTTTTATCCTAAGGCTAGCTTTTATTGCAACTTCTTTATTTGACTAAGAGCCTTAAGCCATTTTTCTTTTTTTATAATAATCCCAGTGTTCCTTTCGAATGACAAAGTGTCAATACACCTAAAGAGTACATCAAATTACATATACGGGTGACTACAAGATGATATTACTTAGTATTATATATATTTATTTATTTTATCATACTTCTGCACCAACAGAGGCAGCCTCGACTAGTGATGCAGTATCTCTGATCACTTATGTGCAACAACTGAAGAGAGAAGTTCTAGCTTGGGAGAAACAAGTAGATATCTACAGAGAGGCGCAAAGGATTCTCGAAAGACAACGGTAAAATACATATTATTATTTTTCAAACATACATTATTCTTGTAAATAATAGTTATCTTCCTAATTTATTTATATATGTTATTATATTTTCTAGATTCCAATTCCCAGCACAATGGCTGCACGTTGATAACATCGAAGGAGAATGGAGCGCATTTAATGAGATCATGCGCAGAAAAGATTCTTCTATCCAAACTCAGGTAACTTTTTCATAAAACGTACTTCTTATATAATACTTACCCTACATCGATCCCGTGTTATAGGGTTGACTACAGCTAGCCTCCATAACAAAGAAACTTTATGTGAAATAACATATATCTATGTGAACATAATAGGGAATGTATCTAAGTTATATAAAAATAATTGTAAAAAAATCTCAATACATTACTCTACAATCTTTCTATAGAGTGTGGATGTTCTATAACTGTCATAGATCTTCTGTAGTGATTAAGAAATTGAGTTCATTTTCAATCAATATTATTGCATAGTCACTTGTTGCATTTCGTTAAAAAATACATCGTAATCTGTATGATGACTACACGATGTCGAAACTATCTCTAACTCAAACAATTTTTTCATTCCAGGTAGCCTCCCTTCAGCAGAAGATCGTGGCTGAAGACAAAGCAGTTGAAGCTCGTACACTTGAGTTCCTGGCTGAGTGGGAACGTAGCAAGCCTACAGACGGATCAACGAGACCTGAAGATGCTCTGTCTCGTCTTCAGGCCATGGAAACAAGATACACCCGCCTCAAGGACGAGAGGGATAATGTCGCTAAAGCTAAGGAGGCGTTGGAGTTGCACGATACTGGTTAGTATTATTCAGTATGCATTAGATAGAGCTATGTGATGATGTATTATTTACCACAAGTAAAAAAGGTGTGCTTTAATGACTTAAAAACCGCAGCTTCCTTATTATTATTTTTAAATCACCTTAGAAGAGCATTTTATGTACAGTAGTATTGCATCTTACAACATATAAATATGTATATGTATCTGTATATTGAACCTGTGTATTGTAGTTATTTGCTGGACTCAGGTTAACATATTGGTTTTGAACTACAATTATATCAAGATTCTCTATTGATATACAGGTAGCTCGGTGAACAACGAACGCATGACGGTGGCTTTAGAGGAACTTCAGGATTTGCGTGGAGTTTGGTCATCTCTTAGCAAAATATGGACCCAAATCGATGACATCAGAGAGAAACCCTGGCTGTCTGTGCAACCGCGTAAACTCAGGTTGGTGTACTTCTAGGTAGAAACATAGAATAATAAATAAGATTGAAATATTCAAGAAGTAACTCCCTTAAATAGTGAAAACACGAGAATAGAAGTAGCTATTTATACTTATCTGCTTTTTTTTATACAGGCAACAACTAGAAGCTATGCTTACCGAATTGAAAGAACTTCCTGCACGTCTACGTATGTACGACAGCTACGAATACGTTCGCAAGCTACTGCAATCATATACAAAGGTATGTTTGCAATACGTTATAGACAATTTCTTTACCTTGAGTTCTGCTATCCAATTTCCCCTTAATGAAGAATGTCCTATTACGTAATAAACAAACATTGTTACATTAATCGATTCGTATATAGACAGGCAAAATTTTTGTAGACACCTACTCATTTTTAAATAAAAGCACGTAATTATTACAAGTTCAACTTATCCAAGAAATTAACCAAATAAGTCCGTAAACTAGAATAAGAAAAACTGTGACACATACACTTACAAATATAAAACCTTAAGCAATAGAACTATATCTCTTAACATTTAAACGTTTTCAGGTGAACATGTTAATTGTGGAACTGAAATCAGACGCGCTGAAGGAGCGTCACTGGCGTCAGTTGTGTCGAGCTCTCAAAGTAGAATGGTCACTATCAGAGTTGACCCTCGGTCAAGTGTGGGACGCTGATCTGCTGCGTAACGAACACACTGTTAAAGATGTGGTCTCCGTGGCTCAAGGAGAAATGGCGCTGGAAGAGTTCTTGAAACAGGTGTGTTTTATATATTTTGACTGAATTTTGCATAACACCATAAACCATTTGTCAGAAAGTGGTGTCTATTTTAAACGAAATATAAAATTTAACTTGACCTAAAAAGTTCCGATAGAGTGTAATATAATTTCGAAATTGAAACTATGACGTTTTCTCTTTAGGCGAAGTAAACAATCTAACTAGCTGAGCTGCTAGCGGTTCGAATATTTTCAAATTATTTTTGAAGTGTATAGAATATAATAAAAATTTATGAATTGTTGTTACAAAATAATTAACAACGAAAGTACTCATAAATATTTACATGACATTCCTCTAGAGTACCCAAAATTGTAATGACTTAATATCTTTTTAAATTATATCTTTAAATTAACTGTTCTATGAATGATATATACCAGAACCAATTATGGAAAAAAAAATGATCACATTTGATGGAGCACAGCTTTATAATAAAATAGCTTCTTGTATAAGGAAGACGTATTCACTTAGCGCATTTAAAACGCAACTCGCGCAATATCTTACCAACTAACGCATACGCATTTATTCTCTTATTAATTTCGTACTAACCA
>JAAAKD020000486.1:5882909-5895499 GCA_010014825.2 Danaus melanippus
TTGTGTGATGACGTCATGGAGTCTCATCGTGTTATACAAACATTTTGTTACTCTACATATAATAATCATTTAATATTTAATTTTATTATTTTTATTGAAGAGTTTGTAAATGTAAGTTGTTTGATTGAGTTCCATTTTCGATACTGATAACGCAGTTAACGGGGTTGACACAATTTTTCATACACCTTGTATATATTTTAAAATTTAATTTATACTCGTATTTTTGGACGGTGGAAATGCGATATGAAATATTTTAAAAACTTAGGATGGCTTAAATAATTTATTTTTTAAACAAAAATGATATTTTAAGATTAGACTCCCGTATTTTTTTTTGGTAATCAGAATTTATGGTATAATGTAAATTGTAAAACAAGAATACTCTATTATTTTGAAAACGTTATTTCAATATATTTATCAAATTATTTAAATAAGGTTTTTTTATGTTGTGCGTTAGGTTGTGGGGATAAGTTTAAAAAACAACTGTTCACAATTCAGTTTATATAAAAGCTATTAAATTATTAACTATATTTTTTTATTCTTATATTTTTCTATTTCGTATGGTACTACGATAATTTGTAAAATGGCCTATTAACTAGTGTGAACGTAGCCTTAGTCCACTGCCCAAAAATATATTTTGACATATTAACTTTGACAGTGACAATGTTTTAACACATTTTAGGTTATGTTTTTGCAAGCAATTTTGTGTGTAAGGAACAAGTAGTTATTAAAATATATATAATATTATTCCTTGTTATTTTATATATGAACTAAAAAAGGCTGAAGTAAACTACTATTTTAGTCAGTAATACGAAATAGCTTTTAAAATAAGCATTGTAAAAGCACTTTTCAATCGGTGTAAAACGTGAATACAATTCGAAATCATGAGTGAAAATTTTCAAATTGCTCCTTGGTATAACATCAATGAGTGGCATGAAGTCTATGAAGACCTATATGGGCTAACCTCAACTATTACTAACAAACAAAAAGCTTTGGACTGTTTACTTATATGGAAAGCAAGATGCCCTTTTTTGCCATCCGGTGTTGAGTCGACATTGACTCTACTTGAAGTACACCTACAAGATAAAAGTACTTTAATTCAATTGCATAGTGATCACCTAATTCGTCTTGCCTACTCCTCAGCACTAATGCGTTTTGTGAACCATATGCTAGACACACAGACAGCTAAGGGGCAGAGTTTATTTCAAGCTGCTAAAAATTTAAATATCCCGGAATGGATAATAGATATGCGACATGACACCGCCCATGGTAATAAGCTCCCTCAGATTGAGTTATTACGAGAAGCCTGTTCATTAAGTTTGGCTTGGCTTAAAAATTATTATTGGGATAAACATAAAGAATATATTGGAGATTATATTGTTGGTCAAGTGGCAATGCAAAGGAATGAAAGGGAAAACAAAATTGAAGCACTTATTAATTTTTGTGTATCTCTGAGTATTTGTTCACATCCAGGATGCAATGTTAGGACCATTGCTGATGTACCCGATGCCACTTTGAGAGAATCTTTAGTTAATGATGCAAAAGAAATTATAGGTGATAGCTTTGACTATTCCAACTTAAAAACTATCACAATAAAAAATCTACATCATTTTCTAACACCTACAGTAAAGAAAATACTTTATCATGACTCGGCCTGTACCTATGTCAATAAGATATTATTGTGTGAAAATTCTTTGTTTTTGTCATTAGAACTTTATGTCCTTCTTGATAAATATAATTACCGGCTAAAGAAACACCTCAATAAAGCTTTTGTTCAATGTTTTGAAATGCTTCTACAATTTCTCCATACTTATGACTTGCTACAAGATTTTTTAGTTGAATTAATAAAGAGAGTACAAAGTAATGAAATGTGTGACAAGAGACGAAAATTGGCCGCCCTTTGGGTTTCAGTTATATTGAAGGCTTTAGGGAAAGTTCAACTATTTCAGGAACAGGTTATGAAGTAAGTTGATACACTTTACTATTATGAATCTTTGTAAAATGTAATTATATTTTATTAATTTATGTTTTTTTGTTTCAGGAAAGCTTCAAAGGAATCAACATCTAGATCGAAAGACTTAAAATCTCTATTTTATCACTGGTTTCCAAATGAAAGGAACTGTCACCTATTATTGGATTTAAATAAACCAGTGCCAAAGGATTTAACAAATATAAATTTTATTCAACCTATAATTTCTACTTACAATGAATATGTAACATGTTTCATCAAGGATCTCTTGACTTTGGTGAGACCCCCTTTACCCCAACCGGTTGTAAATAAGCTGTGTGAATTAGCAAAAGCAATATCATCACCAAAAAATGTCAAAAGAACTTCTAAAATATACACAGTAGATGATCTCAATTTAAATGGTAATACAATAAAAGATGAGTCTATTATTGTAATTGATGACAACCTTAAAGATGACGTAGAAGAAATCACAGAAATTAAACCAAAATGTATAAATAAACAGAAACATGGAGTTTTTACTTTGGCCTCTCATGAACATGCTTGGTCGAATTGCCCAATAGGTTTACTGCCGTGGCAACAAACACCGGCTGAGCAAATGGATGTAGACATAAGTTAAATAATAATGATTATATGACAATAAAAGTCTGCATTTATCCACAGCAATTGTTTATTTTTATCATAATTTGTATAATATTTTGGTTACATTTCTTTATAATCATTATATTGACAAATTATTATAGGATTCCTAAAACAAAATTATTATAATACATATTAATAATATATTACAAGTCATCAGTAAGAATTGTTAAAAGAACTTGTATTTATTTAAAAGGTATTCCTTAGTTGGGAAATTTTAATAAATACTGTTTTTTTTTTGCATTAATCAGAATATCAAATTAAGATAATATCATAAAATATTTAATCAGTGGCAGTTTTTGTCTTGTACAAGCTTTTATTTATTTTGTATTGGAGCTCCAAAAATATTTGTGATTCTGTAAAATTTGTACTCATAATTAATAAAATCAATGGTCAAGTGTAAATAAAAGCTTGTTTTATTTATCGTATATAAAGTTTTGTTGGTGTCTCATCATGGAGGAATATATAAAATTACCTTAACTTTTAAAAGTTTTTAGAATCCTTGTAAATATCTCGGATCAAACTAGATGCACCTGTTAAAAATTTAAAACACCGTTAATCAAAAAGTAGTATATTATTATTCCTAAGAAGTATCATCACCTAAAATAAAACAATTCTCAGAATTAATACAGAAGTAACTTAAAAGAAATTATACAAACTTTATTTACAAAAAAAATTACACATCGTCTTATTTTATCTACACAGACTTGCACTTCAATGACATTAAAACGGGATCACAAATATATATTTTTTTTAAAACCTACAACTTTAAGCAAAGTCTTCACGTATATAAGAGTAAAACACCTGAAAGATATATGACATAGAAAATATTACTTTTATAATAACTAGTCATATGGAACTAAGAATGTTGTTTCTATGATCCACTACACATACATAGCAAGTATCAACATCCAGGACATCCAGGACAGTATAATAACATCTAAACATTTATTACACGAACCGCTGCTTACAGAAAGCAAATAAGTTGAAGGCACAGAAAGAGCAGTAACGGACCGTGACACAACCCACAATAACAGCTTCGACCATTCACTAAACATACTTGTTTGATTGGCACCAAAATAAATTACAAAATCAATAGTTTCGATGAAGTAGCAATATCAAACAATTATTATTTATTTACAATAATAATAAAAAATGCGAGATTCCAAAAAAAATTACTAAAGTAATGGCCTCTTAATCGAATATTCACTTTACTAATATTACAGCGAAATATCAAAACGAAACGTAACACTAATAATAATAATAATAATATGGATAAAATTACAAATTCACATAAACATTCGTTGTCTGAACAGTAAGTAAATAATTAAAAGCAGACAAAACATTTTGTGACTTAACAATAAATTTCAAAGCTTAACAATAGACAGTCTTTTAGATAATGAAATGAATAAAACATAAGCAAGGTACAATCGGTAACACTAACAGAGATACCACGACTATCGCTATGGAACATAGCAACATACAATACTAAACAATGACCATGCTCACTAACACTACGGGCTATACACAACGGCTCCGGCTGAAGTGACACATCATTGCTGTGGCGACCGCGGAATGAATACTACTAGTCTGATTAAAAACTACTTGTTAGTAACTAATTGTAAATTATGTTAAGCTGATATTCCCTTTTACCTTAAATCTCTATTTATCACATTTTTAAAAATTATAATAATTTCAAATAAAAAATGTTTCGTGCCGTTATTAGAAAAAAATGGCAATGGCATCCATTGATGTATTTTTTTTATAACGATATACATTAAAAACTTAGTTTAGGCCTCAAAATTTCTGTTTCCGTTGTGAAAAGTGTAAAAGTCTTAGTGTGTACAGGCAAGGAATTTTTTTTTTGATTTTATCAATTATCTTGTACATTATTTTTTTGTATAAAAGCAATTGTTAACAATTTAAAAAATGTATGCTATGGTTTCTCATGCAGTAAAATATATTAATATTGACTTTGAACTTTCGTGTTTAAGATGAACCCATTATAAGGATGTAGTACACTTTATTTATCCTGAGTTTATATGAATTTAACTTTTAAGCAACACATTATATTTTGCTGTTCAAGAAAAGTAATTTAAGTTAGACAAAGGAATTATTTTTTTTTATACACAGATCTGTAAGTAAAGTGACATAACTTTATCTGTGAAACAATTTACTAAAGTAACTAAAATCTTATTATATAAATCAATATCATGTTAGGGACTAACGTTGTGGTGTATAAATAGTGCCATAACAAGTGTTCGTATTCATTTCTAACAAATTGAAGATAACATTAAAAAATGATTTTCACTATGTAAAGATAATTTTTATGTAAGTTTTACTAAATAACAATAACAAAAAATTAACATATTTACATAATTTTCAATTTACAAACATCAAAGTCAAACATTCTGGAGGAAACATCAATCATATTGTATAGAAATGTGGCAACTCTCTGCCTACATTATATCTCAGTTCAGATTATGGCAGTAGATGTATTAGGATGTTGTTGTTATGGCTTCTCTGAACTTTGTTTCCATCAACCTATAGACCGTACGGTACAAAGTTTTATAACAGCTCTAGCTCAGAGTTTAGGAAGTTAAAATAACAACATTTAGGCATCTTCCCAGAACGTTAAATAGCTACGAACATGTGCAAAATATGTTGATAATGCTTAGAAGTTACAGGGAAGCGACGTCGCAGGAAGTGTCTAGTAAGCTATACAATAATATAAACTACATTCATATCAAAGTAGACTCTTATAATTGTGACGATCTTAAAATACGTATATTTCGTAGTCGACGACATGTCTTGAATCTTTCGAGGTGTTGAGACATTGTAGGAAGATGTTTCTTTTGTTCTTATTTCTCGTATATTCCATGTTGGTCTACACCATGATGGGGTCGTCGGAGGACAGTTGTCGGTGCAGGAGTCTCTGTGACCTCAGTGAAGACGTCCCCGTGCTGAGGTCGTCGGTGCTGCCGAATTCCCCGTCATGATCCGTCGTCGACAGAAGGTCGTCGTCTGAGGTCGTTCTGAATAAAATCAATCATTTATTAATATTATATCGATTCTGATATATGATATATAGTATAGTTTAGTTTAGACACTAATTACTTGATACATTTTAGAGAATCATAATATTACTTTCCTATGGCCATCAGGGCATTGATCTGTTTTGTATAGAAGCTTAATTCAGCTTGTGATTTAAAAAAATTAATTTCGTGGAATCAATAATTTTTGTCAACAAAACTGTTAAACATAAAGGAGCTCCGAGCGGTCACACCAATCTACACTGATAGAACTGGTACACATGTTAATACAACTGTATTTCGGATTTTCTTTGCTTATTATTATTCATGCAGTCGTCGGATGTAATGTGCTTAAAGTCTGAGCTACCTGAACAGCGAAGGCAGGTTGGAGGTGAGAATGGCCTTCTCCTTCTGTATCTCGTGTATGTGTCCTTCCAGTATGCGCTCCTCGGGCCTGCAGGCGGCGCTGCGTCTCATCATGGTCAGGCGGTCGGAGGCGGTGGCGCAGGCCTTGTCTAATGTCGCTATGTCCGCCAGTGTACCGCGCGTCTGTAACACATCATACTCGGGTTATGTCACTTGTATTAGTTGTATTATCAAAAGAAGTCCCGAGTAGCTTGCATTTAGATTAAATCTAATGTTCTACTTATCTATTTAATAAATATGACGTAAACAAAATCTGTGGTAGTTTTTCATTGGTATTTTGTGGTAGTTTTTCATTGGTATTAAGTGACAGAAAAACAGATGATAACGATGATCTTAATAATTTAAAAATATTTCTTTCTTTCTTTCCACTTCGTCTTGGTCTCCGGGAGGGTGTGTTTTGTAAGAAACATTACAAGTAAGGTAAATCATAACATATGGATTTATAAATATGTTAAGCTTTAGATAGATGAATATTTATAGGTCACTTAGCCACGTCTGAATACTTTTTTCTTAATTTTATTTTGACACGGTACAGAATATAATATCTTTTAATACATACATTGTTAATCTTATCCACGAGTATGGCTTCAAGGCAGGCCGTCTGTCTAGCTATGTCGTGAAGTGAATCCTGAGCCGGCTGTACTTTGTGAGTACGAAGAATGCACGGAGCGAAAACTATAGCCAAAGCATTCGGACCCATTCTGGAATAAATGAATATATTGTCTGTCTTTAATATTTATTCATTTTGTGTTAGAATGATTATGGAATAGTTGTTCGAATTTTAATTTTTTAATAGTCACGATGTTGCCAGTATACAAAGCTCATATCAACACATTTTTTTTATATCTATATATTTATTATTTTTAACATTACCTATTATGATCCTCGCCCAGCGCCACCCTCGCCAAGTGGAATATCAGTCTCTCGACCATATCATAATTAGGTTTCGGTAATTTCTTTAAGATTGTGAAAATTGTAGACACTCGTTCCTAAAATGTTAATTTACAGATAAAATAAGCTGAAATATTTATATGGTTCCCAAATGTATTAGTAATAATCGAAAATAATTTTACCTTTATTTTATATAATATATAAAACACCAGATAGGATCAACACTGCTTTACATATTACATGTAATTTTGCTTTTCAAAAAAAATAGTGCGTAATGTAACTCTCAATATATACAATCATATCACCTGTGGGTCTGTGATCTCAGCGGCCAGTATAAAGTCGTCGTAGAGGTCAAAGGTCAGCAGCGGCTCGGGTAGCTCTCGGAAGAAACTCTTGAGGACGGAGGCGCGCACGTGGACCGCGTACGAGTCCAGACGTTCAACACCTTCCTCCGGCCGCTCGTCGAGCAGAAGACGGAGCTCACGGACCTGGAAACAGTAATAATACTCCCTATTAAACTATACAACATCGGTCGATTAACAAAATAACAAAGATAAATTACAATTAACAAATATACTATAATAGCAATATATTTCGAAACCCAAAACGAACAGACAAAAATGTTTTTTATATCTATAAAATATAGTGTTAGTTTGAATGAAATATAACAAAGAATAAAAAGAGTTCATAATCTACTTCCTTTACTTATTACTATTACAACAGTAGAAGACTGTTTGGATATGCTTTAGCGAAGAGAACGTCAAACCAAAGACTGACAGTTTAGTAAATGATAATAAAGCAAGTCTGTTTAAAAAAAAAACAAATTCTATCTGATGATATACAGTTTCTAAAGAATCAAACCTTAAGGTCAGTAAAGGAAGAGAATAATTATTGATCTAACTTTATTTGTTTGCTTGTGTACACACCTTAGAACTGAGTCCACTCTTCCTGTAGAGCCCCTCCGTGTAAAGTCCGGTCATCTCAATAGTAGTGATAAGGCGGTCCACTACTACGGGTATGTTGCCCTCACCGGTCGGCAACTCACTTAATGGTACTCCAAACACCTTTAAATAACGTTAATGTCATTAATACTTCTTTAATCAATTTATAATATGAACACTGAATTTACTAGAAATTTAATGTTGTTGTTTGTTGTGCCTTATGTATACCAGGCATTCATTTTGACAGATGACAGTTATGGCAACATTGAAATACGCGCTACATACATTGTTTTTAAAGCAACAAAATAAGCAAGCCAGTCATTTTTAAGATGGCAATTTCTAAACTTCATATTATATGCAATGTCATTAATTTGAAAGAAATTCTGAAAAGTCGTTAAGAATAACAACCATGTTAAAACGATAAAAGTATTGTTGGGATTATAAAGTTGGAAATAAAAAGAATATAGGAAATATGACAGTGGTTATACAATACTATATATATATATATATTTTTCTTATAATCTCCTCTGGTAGTAAAAATATATTATCTCACCTTCCCTCTCTGTAGTACTCCGAACTGTTCTCGTCCTCCAGCGTCCACAGCCCCCACGATAGCAGCTGACGGTGTCCCGGCGTCTTTACGACAATGAGTCGATACCTGGAATTAATATGAATATTTAAAAATTAGATAGATCCCGATAGTTTATATACATATACGAAAACGCAATTTAATGTGAGCAGAGTAATAATAATAAACTTGTATGATTGTCTTACAGATATATTTTAAGTTCATTTATTCATTCATTCATTCATTCAGATCATCATTGTTATAGTAGTGACAGTTGTTATTTATTTGATCTTTTTTTAAAAACATTTATTTTGTTCACAGATTATTTTGCGGCCATATTTCTCCTTTATAAAAACAGAATTCTTTATTAATTTTGAAATATAGAAAGTATTAAATCTTCAATGGTTCGTAACATGAGTACGAACGTGTACCTTCATGTAACACTTCTTGTGTGAAGCGAGGCGGCACGTCTGACATATGAGAGACCTCTCTATGGGCCACATGAAGAACGTCTTGCATATCTCGCACTCGGTCGGTATGTTGATCATCGTCAGTATGAAATTGTGTCCTTTGTACTGGATGGGATCGTCCAACTGGAAGCGGAGAGATAGCTGACCACACGAATAAGTTTCGCATGCAAACTTAGAGGCTATTAGTTATATACTAAAGAGTGCTTAGTGAGAGTTGTTCTACCGAGTGTCGTAAATAGTCTTTCTTAATTTCATAAACAAATCAATACAAACTTTATTTTACTAATTCTAAGGTCTATAATGCTCTACTCAACTCCTACTAATCACTTGTAATAGTTTGTCAGTTGTATGTATGTGTATAATATATTAGTGTGCTTTGTATTCCTATTTAAATTTCGTGAGTTCTATGTGTCTATTAAATTTTATAAACAAGTACCTTTCTCTTCTTGTCCTTTTTTCTCTTGGTCCTTGCCTTATCGGTTTCATGTTGGCTCATGAATTCGTCCATGAATCCTCTGAACGCGTTAACTCCCATAGTAATAGATAAGGTGGAGCCCTCCCTCGCACAAACCGTCTCCATGACGTGTAAGAAGTTGCCGATCAAGTCTTTGTATTTTAAAGCCGAGCCCCTAGTCTCCACCACGCTGTACGTGGCTACTAAATTGTCTTTAAATTCTCGTAGGGCGTGTTTAAAAACTCTATCAACCTGGAAGAAAAATCAAAACATATAAAAAATGTATTAGCGGTCATTTAGAATGAAATCGATACATTGTTAAAGAATTTACGTCATTCCAGTATCTCCTCAAAAAATATCTAACAGAGCCATAATACATTTATATTAAAACTTTTACTATTATTACAAGTAATGGATGGTGATGGAATTGTTTAATTTCAATGAAAATGTAATCGACATTACCTCGGATTGCTTCTCGTGTTCGGAGGACTCCATCAAGTATATCTTCTTGGTGATGAAGCTCTGCATCGCCTGTAGCTCGTTGGCGTCGGATATGATCTTGTCCGTCCGGTCGATGAACTCCGAGGTGCCGGTGAGACTGAAGTTGGAGCCGGCCGCGGGTGTTTTAGTTTGGTCGCTCGTTACATTATACGGAGATTCCTTCATCATGATCCTCTTCCTGTGTTTATTTCTGTTCCGCACGGCCACGGTGACGGGGCTCGGGCAAGGCATGGTGATGACGCCCTTGTTTTGGATACACTTTGTATGGTACAACTGTTTGCAGTCGATACACCTCTGGCCCTGGGTCACGAAAGCGTCGATCGCCTGGTGACAGTACACACATTTGTCGCCTTTCGCGAATCTCGTGCCCTTGCGGAACCTGGAAATTGATCCAAGTTTAAAATAACATCGTAACAAATAGAGAAGTCTGGGTTGTTTTATTATTTGGTTTAAAAAACGAAATACACATGAAATATTGGTAGTCTGAGAGCTATATTTATATTATTTTTTGCCACATATTTATAAGTACACTAGATATATTCGGTTTTTAGTATAGACTTTATGTAATAGTATAGTGACCTGTGGCCAGCGATTCCGAAGAGTCCATTGGCAGTATGTCCGATGTAGTCCTGTGACGAGGGACGCGGCTCGGGCGCCGGGTCCGAGTTACGACGACGAAGAGCTTCACCCCCACCCACAGAAACCTCCGAGGCGGCGCTGGACATGATAGAATATAGTGTTATATATTTTAAGAAATATATGATTCAAGTTGATAATATTCACACATAAATATACAATTTTATATTTATGCTTTGCGTTTTTATTATATAATACTCTATTTGTCACTGGAGGATCACTTTAATACGTGACTCTTATGACAGAATAGATACAGCCACAGTGAGTTATGTCAGTACATGTACATTTTACATTCAAGGTTTAAAACTGATATTTAATTTGTCATATATGTTTAATATGACACTTGGATTATATAATATTCTTCATGCTATATACAGCATGTTCAATATTCACCGCTTGATGTCTCCATGTTCCGCGTTCGGCAGCGTTATCTGTGGGACCCCGGCAGCTCGGCGAGGGGACCTGCGTGCGGCGCGGGCCGGGGGCGCGGGAGGGACCGCGGGGCCGGACGGGGCGGTGGGGGGCTCGCGGGACACCGACGACACAGACACGCAGCCTGAAGTAATATAAAATAAAATATAAGTATAGTAAGTGCTTGTGGTTACTTAAACGTTGATATAAAAAATAAACCTTTAATTCTCGAATATACATTTTCTGTTTAAATACTTATGGCTTTTAGATTTTTTATTTATACTTATGGCTACTCCTGCAAGTTGCAATATTAATAAAATTTAATAGTGATATGAAAAACTCCTAACATTTCATTCTTTAACAAATTTTCTAATTTTAGGCACTGTTTGTGAAACACTTTCGCGTATAATATCGATAACAGTTTAATATAAAACATAAAATGTAAATCATAAATGTAATTTCTACGTACCATGATACGAAGTCACCAACTGTATACACACGCTGTAATAGCCCATTAAATACAACGAAACGGATATTCCCAAAAAACACAGGAGACATTTACATTCAAAGTTATCAACGATTATAATATCACTGGAGTTACTGACGGAGTCCACATACAACAAGCACATGGTTAAAATGTGAATACAGAATGAACATGTTCTAAATTGTTTAAGAAATTTGAAAACAAATTTGACAAACAAACACACAGACTCATTAGTGAAGATCAAACACTGCAGCAGTACGTGTGGCGCCGTAATACGACATTAACGAATGCCGTCAGAGTTAATTATTGTTGACACAACGATGAAGCGTAATAGTCCTATTCTTCAACGTATCTACGAGCCTATTTATATACACGAAAGTTTGTTAGAATGTTTATTTTTCATGCAGTTATACATATTGTGGACTGAGACCTCAAATTAACATGCGGGCTATAATTTATTCTTCCATTTCTCGTAGTTTTCATAATAATAAACTAGCATCGATTTTGTATCGTCACAGTATACACAGCGTTGACAGTTTTTTATTCACAAACCTTCCATTATTATAGTATTAACGTAGGCTATTTACTCAGGATCGGGAGACGTTTTACGTGTTGTGTGACGACGGCAGTTTGTATTAACCACGAGTTCATATCATATAGTACATACCCGCATCGGCCTGCGAGTCCGGTCGCGAGTCCCTTTGATCCCTGGAGTCCCTGTTGTCCCTCGGGTCTCGTCTAACAGGTGGCAGACTGTGCAGGCCCCGTGACGGCGGCTCTAACGTGGTACTCGATAAACTACGCTGGTAAACTTGAGGGGATGTCCTTCTGTAGACAAAGTTATATTATTATAGATATTTTACAAGTTATTAATATACCTGAAACGTGTAAAGTATGAATCGTACAAATAAACTGTCAATTGACAGTCATTCTACCGGATGATGGGTTCCGTGCATTATTCATAAAACAAAAAAACCTGTTCGTGTTATGGGAGTGCTTTAACGAATCTGTCTAACTATTAAAAATTGTGGAATACAACCTTGTGACAGATAAGAGGAAGTAAAATCTTGGTATCAGGATGTCGTTTCATCCCTTGGGTGCGGGACCACAATAAGTTCTAAGTATAACACTATTCCTTAAACGATGTATACCTGGAACTGCTCTTGTTGGTATC
>JAAAKD020000486.1:5924468-5943939 GCA_010014825.2 Danaus melanippus
GATTGATTCACACATGTTCCTAGCCAAACTTCGCAAGTATTTAGGTAGCTACCACACATTTTACTGGAAGTCTCTTATGTACCGAGCAATCTTACACGTATTATTGTCAGTAGTAAGTAGAGCGAGTGGAAGCCACTATGATAGTATGTGAAGGTCGCGACAGTTACCCACTCACCAAACAATCCAGCTGACTGACGGGCGCTTTGCTCGGCTGGCTGATGTCCCACACCTTGACGCAGCCCTTACCGCCGGTGTACACGTACTTGGTGGGCGAGGAGACGGTCACCGCGCACACCACCTCCCCGTGGGCCAGGGCGGATACCTGCCGCGCGTGGCGGGGGATCCCCGGACCCATGAGGGCGTCCGGGGGGAATGGTACCGGTTGCATCTGACCCTCGGCCGATACGTGGAACGAGTACGCTCTGTCAATTGGATTTACTTTATGTTATATATTCCTTATCCTTATCCTTATTATTAATAATTTATATTACGAATAACTCACGGTTTTCCGCCAGGTATGGGTGCCAGTGCCGCTGGTCCTATTGGCGGACGTAGTGGCTCGTACGCCATCGCCGCTCTGGCTGAATATCCGGCAAGGCCGTATGCGTCGTGGGCCCCGTTACCTAGGTAAGGGTACTGTAACGCCGGGGGCTTCACTGCCGCCTTCATAGGTGGCCCCGCAGAGCCGACGCCACTAGCGCCGGAAGTCGGCGTCACCGGTTTTGAAATCGGCGTGCTGGGTTTCTCATCTAACTTTTTTGTCGAAGGCGTCGATGCGTTACTGGACGTTCCGGACCTGAAATAAAAAAATAGCAATTAGTTATTAAAACCAAAAAAGCTCGCCACTCGTCTTTTAACTGGCGGTTCCTATTAATGGCCATTAAAGCGTATTGAGGTCGAGCTTTCAATAGTCCGCATTAAAAAGGTTAAAAGGGCTAAGTGTGTGAGCGTGGCCGCAGTGATGTTATACATATAAATGCCGTATTCAGTGCGCGGCCAGCACGTATGTGTACCATCGAAAACGAGTGCTCCTCTTAATTGCCGGCTTAATTACTATCTCAATAACGGCAAATTTGTTTGTAAAAACTACACGGCACAGTCGGAATGATACTGAACTTATAACAAGTAAAACATTCACGTATAATTAAATGCAATCATTTCGAGCGAGTCTGTAATGTGAACGTAAACCGAGTAGTTGTTAATCTCCCACGGCGATATTCATCACGGGTTCAAGTTTGCGTTATGATTACTATCGGCTAACCATCGAAGCGTGTCTAATATCGTTGTAACAGGACCGGAGTTACTTCGTTATAGATTCAGAGATTAACTTTTGACTGTCCAATTATAGTACGACGACCTTTCCCTCGGCGACAAATGTAACGGACGGTTTACAACTACGGCTTCCCTTAAACGGATGAAGGTATTACAATCAATTAAGATTACAGCGAGGTGTTCACCTTTAAAGGATTATTGTATTTGTATTTCGTTTTGTGTGTTGATGTTTAATGGAGTGTTGTGTGTGTATGTGTAGACAACGTATCTCCTTACCGCGGACTGTGAGGTGGATGTTCTTTCTTAGGTTGCAGTTTATCCAGGCCGTTCTCTCTGGGTGACGGCGCCCCGTTGTGAGGTGATGTGGGTTCTTCGCTGGCGTCGTCTACAACTAATTCCTGCAAAATCATCACAATTACTACGATGTAATGAGCTCGTTAACTGGACACAGGTTTGTGTTATAATATTCCCAGCGGTCCTTACATGTCCCATATCTTTTTCCTCCTTTTTTAGTTTCTTGTGGTCAGGTTCAGCGGGACTCCTTGTTCTATATTTCTCTCTTTCGCCCGGGGATATTGAATTTCTCTGTAACAATAAACGTGAATCTTTATGATATCTGTATACGACCGGTGACGAGTTATTTATTCAGTGAGTTATGTATCCGGTGATGTTGGATCGTCAAATAAGATTTGGTAAACATAATCAAAACGTTTACGGCCGCGCTTACGTTCATATAGCAATCAATCGATCATTGTTCGCAAATAAATCGGCTCGCAGTGATGCGAGCGCTACGGTCAATATCAATATCAAAACACGCTGAGGCAGAACAAACTGACCGCATGATTAGCTCCGGGAGTGGTCATCGCCCCCCTCCCGCCACCTCCCCCTCACCCACCCACAGCTCACCAGGAGAGGGTGTGAGGAGTCGGCGGATGAGTGAGCAAATACGAACTAATGAAATAATCATATACGTGTTGAGAGACCAGCCACGCTTACTCATTCAGTTCATGTTGACATTGCGAAATATTTTATATACATATTTATATACGAATATACGAGTAGAGGAACGGACAACGGACAACACACTCAGGATCCCTACTTCGAGTTCCTTGGTCAAACATTCATTATTATGATATACCTAGGATTTATCAAATCCCTCGCACTGTTTGACTAGTACCTAGTGAAATAACTAAAGATATATATTTTATTGCAATATGAAACATTGGCAATGGTAGACCACAGAGAATCCGAAGCTAAATCGCTTATGTTCCTAGTGGACCTTGAATGAGAAATAGCCATGAGTTAATTTGAAATTCTCAGAGGATTACAGCGGCCTGGTTTATGCCTGTTGCCTGGAGGGTGAAATTTTATGAGGCTCTAACTTAGAAGCTAGCGGCAAGCTGTTAATTTGTCAACCCGTCGCCGGCCGATTTGACTTACGCATACTGCCCTTCGTCTTTTGTTATACAAATTTATTTGTTCATAATAAATCAAGTAAGGTTCTAAAAAGATTCGAAATTAATTTCCTACACATCTTTCCCTTTATAGTTAATAATACTTGACTGACGACAAATAAACTTATCCCCGAGCTTGTTCCGTTTATAGTGAACGTCATCTGTTATAAGATAAGATAAAGGGACATAAACTCGAGTCACTCCGTCCAATATATTTGGTGGGTGAGGTACGTGTAGTAAAGGTTGTCGTTTATTGCTCCGCACGCGTGTGACCGAAGCCCTAATTTTACGAGCGCTCGATCTGACGGTATTTGATATCGAATTTCAAGTAGTGCTATTTCGAGTGTCACAGAGCTCGCAGTAAAGTGACGTGTCGGATTCAATGAAATGTATTTTATACGAGCGTCACGTGTCCACGGTAGGAGGGAGGAGAGAGAACTTGCCGTTGAAACTTTGATAGTTCGCGAATTATGGTTACTATTGTTATTAGGTGGACGGATGATAAGACTTCAATGATATGATTATAGTACAACAGTATGGATAAGAGATACGACACGCGGTTAGACTAATATAATGAGTTGAATAACATGGGATGACATGTATGGTAACAATACCACTTTAAAAGGTTGCTCAATATATTTATAAAGATCAAAGCTCTATTCTGAAATAAGATACCTTATTGTATGAGGTATCGTTGTGAAAACCTTTTACATTTGGTCGGAAAAGCGAATAGAGCTAATCTGTAGTTTATCCCATTACCCGGGTCGACTGAAGAAAAAGGCAACGGTGTATTGGTTGTGGAGTTTGAAAAGGATCGCGACACGGTCTCTTAACAAGGGTACGAGAGCAGATGCGACACTCCCGACCACACGACTGTACGACTACACGACTTATCGTATCGTTGACGTGAGTCCGGTGACGTAACATTATATAAAGTGGCAACACACAGGCGCGCTGTTAACGCGCCGGGCTTATTGTCTGCGGTCACGCGACGAGCCGTTTAGCCGCGCACGCCGAGCCGGCCGGTTAACCGGAAGGGGGGCGGTTAACCGGACGGCCGGGGGCGGAAGCGTGGGGAAATAGATAAATAGACCGCCCGCCGCTCGGAAATGTACGAATTGAGCTCGGACTGTACTTCGAGTACGGTAGTTTCGAAAGTTATGTGATTTACATGAGACGCTTTCGACTTATCGCCGAGGAATCTTATGACTAGTTATCAGACCGCTGAAACTTACCTATCTCGACCTCGGTTAGGATCACTAAGGAGCAATGTAATAAACGAGTCCAACTCGGAGTAATAAAGTCGTTGCGATGGTCGAGAAAATAATTAAATGCATCTGGTATTAGTCGGGAGCGAGGTAATAAAGATGAACCATATAAAAATGATTTCCAGCTGACGTGTTAACCGCGGAGATCGGCACGACTTTAAAATTAACTTCACCGGTTCGTTCTTATACATAAATAATGACGGAATTTTTGAATGTACATTAAACTCCTATAAAGAATACATTAACATAAATTTATGTTAGCCGGTCGGTATTCCGAGCGTGTTTTTACGTGACTCGTAAACTTTACAGTCGCGAGGCGAGTGGCGGATTGCGTTTAGTGCTATACGTTCGTTACATTCGGTTCGATCGTTACGTTAGCTATCGTTTTATGTAGGACTCAAAATAACCGAATCGCCTGATGTTCACATTGGAAGTGACGTGTCCCTATTCCCGCCACTAGAGAGCGCTCTTTGTGCTCACCAGTCACCACACGTTGATTGCTCTGACCCCGCGCTCTATACGACCTGGAAGGTTGCCACCTACAATTCATGTCAATTACTAACTGTTACTTCACTTTGTTTGTTTGTTCTGGACGACGGTTTAAATTGTTTAATAAAGCAGCTGTTATCGTCTCAGTTCGGAGAGCTGGAGTAATACTAGCGCAATAAGCATAGCCATTGTATCAACGTGTCACAGAAACCATCAAAAATGTATTATGTTTCTTGCAATAGTTGAGCTATAAAAAGCTATGAGTACGTTAAGTGCCCGCTGAGACTATAATTAACTGAAAGTGAATGTAACACGGAATAAATTCAAGGGAACCCGTCGATAAGTAATCTCTCTACCCTACACCATTTCGGGAGTAATTAGCACAATTAACGCGAGGGGATCCTGGGGGGGTTGAGGGGGTGTGGGGGGAGCGTTCGGGGGGAGAGGATCGCTTTCAGGCACGCAAACAAATGTCACGTGGCACGGCAGCGCCTTAATTAAAACGATAATTGAGTTGACTTGTGAAACCCATCCACCATTTCGAAATTCCGAGTGAAATTTCACACAACTCCCTCCTAAACTACGAAGCCCTTAAGTGTCGACGAGTTTAATTCTGTGTTAGCGTCTACTTTGCGGTCGCGAGCCAAATTTTAATACATTGTACGCGGGTTCGGTCTGTTCAAATTATTTAAATAAATTACATGGAATCGAGTTACGTCGCCGTGTCGCGGAGTCGCTCGTTTGGAAAATTGATGTTTAACAAATAAATAGACTACGTACAGGGTGACGAGCAGAGTGCTGACGGTTCACATTGTGAAATAGTCGGTGCGGAAAAAATGTTAAGTACACAGGCCGTTCTCGGGTTGAGTTTCCTTATATAAATATGTAGTTTGTCTGTGTCACGAGTCCGGATAGCGTTGACAAATAGGGAGTCATTTAATAGTGATGCGAGCGAAGGGCGCGTCAATCCCTCGGAGATTCCTCGCGGCTGTGAGCAGCGTCTGCAATATGTGCGTCAACGGTACGACTTAATACAGGGGGCGAAGGATCCGCTCCACCTCGACAGACGATTCGTTACGATCAAATAATACGACGAAAAATTAATTTGCTAGGGCGAGGGTGATTTTTGAACGCTTGTTTTGTAAGTCGTTATGAGAGGCATTCAATTAGACTTATATTTTTTTGAGTTGATTGGATTTTCTTTTGTGCAATAGTTAAATACATTCGTCGTTTTATTATCGATTGAGAAATATATTATACATTACATATAGATATATGTCAGAATTAAATTATGTAAATTTACAGGGTATGAATTAAAAAAAATCCAGCAAGTTAAAATTAACCGTTTCATTAAAGCCTACAATAATCGACACGGTGTCATTTGACAGGATTGTAAACTTTGCCAGAGCACGGGGCTCCGACAATCGCGGCCGGTGATTCTCGGAGCTCTATTATTTAAATGGCAGCTCCCTCGCCACCCGTCAATAAAACATTAAACACGTAACAAGTTTATGCGCAGCGACAACCCTAGCGGATTCCGCCACTTCGTTAATCCGGGGCGGGGGCAGCCCTAAATTAGGGTCGAGACAAGCCTTAATCCCCCGGCCGGCGCGACGGGGGATTTATATTGTTATTGCTCCGCGTCCGGAATTATACGAGGGTTGAGGGACTAATGAAAGGGGAAATTTAATTCCTAATGATTCTCGTCTTAGCCAGTAACGAGAAAACTTAAAAAGGGCTGCGACTCGCACATTTTTAATGCGACCCGTCGTCTTTAATCGAGCTGACCGGAGATTGTTTTCTTTGTTCAATCAGCGAGCGAGGTATCGGTTGACAAATTTATTCATGAAACATTTTGGATAGTGGAACGATAGGCGGTCGGTGAGCTGGTGAGCCGGTGAGCCGGTGAGCTGATTGAACATATGTAAATGTGATAAGCAAGAAGAGGATGGCGTGTTCGAGTTACACTGACGACCAGTGTCGAGCCGATATGGGGACACGCCGGCCGCATGCCGCACGACCGCCGCACGCTCGCCGCACGTCTACCGCGCGGCCGCCGCATTGTTAAACACGGCTCCTAAACCGCAGCACACTCACACAGCGATTGGTCGCCTCTCACGCCTCACGCCTTTGTCGCCTCCAACTAATATCATCGAATGCGCCAAGTGCTGAACGGTAGAAACCGCAAACACAAATACCACATACAATAATGCTACATGAATTATATTGGCTAAATGATTAAAAGTTTTTTCTTATAAATTTTTAACGTTAGGTACATAACTCTAAATAAGACATAAACAGCTAGTATCAGACTTGTAAGTCCGGACTCCGGGTCTTTAATCTTTCAAACGAAACAATAATACCATAAAATCAGTGTAAACGTACAACGTAAACAAGTCACAAATTCAAACGAGGGTAACATTAATTTATTCTCAGTATAGTGCATAAAGTGCAGGCGCGGGAAGGAGCCCCGAGCGAAGCGCCGGCCGCCCTTCCGCCCATTACTCCGCCAACTAATTGAGATAAATTATGAAGACGTGAGCGGAGCCGAGAGCTATCGCGCTCGCCTAACTGCTAATTACTTGCAGCGATTTCAATTATCCCGATGGTCTGTCGTGTTTATTGTGAACGGTGGGCTTTAATATACTGTACCGTGCTGTTGTGAGATGGTGAGGCTGAGGGTGTGCGCGCATTGCATGTGTGTTCAATAACATATTATATATATACATAGCGGTCGGACCTCACACGTAGTCCGCCCGCAGTGCGCCTCGACCGCAAGTCGTCCCCACGACGCGGACGGTGGCAAGTGACCGCGTGCACTCCTCGCACTCTCATTAAGTTTGCCCTCCTCACATGTCCTCACCGCACTCCATACATTGTTACACTGAGACTCCACGCTCCACGTAAACACTGATCATTAGTTTGGTATTCACGGATTTTATGTTTCCACATCCGTCATGGTTATTGACTTTAATATTACGACTCTTATCTTATATACGATGAATAAATGTTCATATAGAAATTATAATAGGTACGTCTCATTATGAATTCCATGTTTGATAAATGTATAGGTATTTGAGTCTGTAACCTTTGACGCAGACGTATTTATTTTCGTAGAACACTAGCAGTGAGGATTTTATTTAACATCAACAAATATAAATGTTGATTTAAATCAGTAGAAGCGGTAAGTGAACATTGAATCGTAATATTGAATCGTGGGGTGGCAGCGTGCCGGGGAGCGAGGTCCGCTCGCCGGATATTCATCGAAACAATGAATTGATAAGCCATGATTGCATTCACAAATGGGATTTTAGCGCGAAAGGTCAGACTTACCGTAGCGTGTTTTCAATTACTAGTGTTTCATTTATGCCGAATTGCGTTGATTGTAATTTAAACTGTTCGATTTTATTGCCGGTTATAAATTGTGTATTTTCAATTCGTTTCGTAATACATCAGTGTGTTTAATTATAGAGTGTACCGTTTCTACGCTCCGACAATGTCGTCTGAAATATTAAAGCTGGATGTTAAAGAATTTCAAACTAGAATACCATCAAAGTGCTCGCTTCGAGAATGTTTAAAATTTTCAATAGTGAGGAAAATTCAACTCGGTCCGGAAGTCGGTGCGGGGGCCGCAGCCCGCAGCCCTCGGCCCGCAGGAATGCAATATTCAATAATCAATTTTGTCACGTAAGTACAACGTTGAGGTGGTATTGTTATAACGGCGGCGGGCGCGATTCTATCCAGCCTGCATAAATCGATGCGATCCGGCTCGCAACAAAGAGAACGATGCATGCTACCTCTAACCGAGGTATGCCTCTACCTCTACCTACCCGCATACCTCCTGGCTCCTACTCATT
Organism: Danaus melanippus; assembly: GCA_010014825.2. Lineage (NCBI taxonomy): Eukaryota > Metazoa > Arthropoda > Insecta > Lepidoptera > Nymphalidae > Danaus > Danaus melanippus. Next base: position 5,932,809 of record JAAAKD020000486.1, read on the forward strand.
GCATACGTATTGGATCGTGCGGCGTGCGGCTCACGAACTACACTTTTGAAAGCTCTCCAATTTCAAATAAAACAAACGTGGCTCCTTGCTAACACAGCGCAGAATGCAAAATTTGATCCGCATTTTAGGTCGTAACCTTAACTCGTTTTATTAACAAATTTATTTATTCGTGTTATAGATTTTATGTAATACATAGTAAAATGATATTGACCGTTTAATAGCCCACGAGAATCATCCGTTTTTTTTTTTACTTGAACGACCGAGAGATCTCCGACAATCAACCCAATACATAAAGGTCAGGTTACGACGTGTTCTATAACGTGATTGACATATTTATCGATAAGAATCTGTTAATAAAAGTATCGATAACAAAATAAATGACGGTCGATTTTTGTATTACAAAGCAATGAAATTAAATTCATCCAATAAAATGGTGTAGACGAAGGTAAATAAAATTGAAGAAGACATAAAACGTCCTTCACTTACAATCTGTATAACGGGGAGAGAAACAAAAACACGACGTTGGATTCTAACGCACAATCTGTTTCACTTTAGGGCGTCTTAATAATTACAAGTGGCCATTCTTTCCAATTAAGAAAAGTCCCGAGCGATAAATTGCGAGGGTTGTCACGGTCGAGAGCAAGAGAGCCCCGTGTGACACTGTTGCCCCTACCTACAGTATCTTCCATACATAAACACTAAACACGATGCAAGACCGCGGCCGGTTAATAAAACTCATAAATTCGTTTATACAGTTATAAATATAAGTGTTAAGAACTGCTGTTTAATTAGAGGCGGGTGACGTGGAACACGAAGCGGCCGCGGCGTTCAGATACACAAATTTATTCCGATCTAGTAACGTTGGGCATCTATTAAATAAAGAAGTGGCATGGAATGCTAAAGAAGGCTGAGCCCTGCGAGCTTCGCACTTCAAGTGGTGAGCGGCGGGGGTTCGGGAGTCGCGGGGGTCGGCAGGGGCTACGAGGGGGCCATTCAGAGTGGCTTAGATAAGGTGAGGAGAATGAAGAGCCGGGATGTGCGGCGTAATGAACCGGCTCTGAAGCAGTTTTTGTGTGGTCGGGGGCTAAATTGAATATTAGACCCGATACGACGAAATGGATGCTGACGGAGAAAATTATTACGCAGTTGTGATGTTGGCTCCACGAGATCGTGAAAAGGGCAGCCGCTCAATTGGGTGTCGGTAAAAATTGGTGCTCGTAATAATAGGGATGAAAAGATTTAATATTCTTTGATGAGTTGGAGCGACAGATAGTAATGAGTCAGAACTTTATTGCACCGATTTCAAGGTAGCGTGAAGTTTGTTTATCGAATACTAGCTGTTTATAGTTCACGTCGGAGAGAAAGTAAATTAAATTTAGGAAAACAGAACGCAGCCGGTGTACAAACAGCCCGGCATAGTTTGTTGTGGAATAAACAATTGTTAGCAACATTGTAGCGAGCGTGATTTGCTGTAAAAACATTTCACTGGACAAACTAGCGAGGCACGAACGACTGTAACGCGAAGCCCCCTCGCCGAGCCGCAGCCAAGACGGTTTATGTAAACTTTATTAAGGCCCCCCACCCGTCGCCGGGCCCCCTGCCGGTCCCCCCAGGCCCCCCGTAAGACGCCGGGTGCATTACTCAGCTGCGCGTTTGCACAAATCGTCTTCTTCACGAACAGACTGCTAACATCGACACCGCCACCTATCGGTTTCACACCGCTCTGATTCTTTTAGCGCGCTCTATTCACTGGGGCTTTAATGCCTTTTTATTTTCTGAGCTATTTCTCGTGGAAATCTACTGGGCTAGTGGAATGGATAGCTGTTCTAACATTCAATTATTTTTATATTACTTTTATAGATCTGTTTGTATGATATTTAATAGCTGCCTATATTACAATTACAAATGTATTGCTAAAATGAAGCCTCGTATAAAGTTCTGATATTAATCACTGTAAATTAATATGCAATAAAATTGTAACAATTTGAGATAATTTATTGTTGCTTTTTCCACTAGATGAATAGTTTTAGTGTGTGAGTTTTAAACTAAACCTTTTGCACTAACTACAATAAAACAAGCTCTAGTTAACAGTATAGGGAGCAATTGTTATAAATTGAAATGTCGAAACGGAATACGCGGTACAAAAAGGAACTAGGTTAGACAACAAAGACAATGTTATGAAGCGCGGGCTTGATATCGATTCGTATGCAATTCTCTGGCGTGGTAGTGGTAGTGGTGGTGGTAGTGGTACCACATTTGTTCGGTACGCCAGTGACAGAGTTGCCACCCCGCTTCCCACGCCACTCGCTGGCACGATAGCCGACATTCACAACACCTCGCGAACGACGCATTCGCTCGTGAACTCACTCCCGCACAGGGTTGATGATGGCTGAGTTTTTCAATATTTTCAATGAAATTGATGTTTTACTTAGAAAAATGAGATATTAAAAATTCATTTCAAAATTATTATTATGTTATTTTATTCAAATATTGTAATATCTATATATGAAACGTTTCTTATTTTAAATAAATATTAAAGGTTAACTGTGGATAATAAATATAACAGCGTCATGTGTAACAAAACAAGTAATTTATTGAGTGTCGATGTTTGTATGAACAGTGTATGATTATAGTATGCTGGTTGGCAGCCCTGCCGGGGTGTGCCACTTGCACCACCCACTTGTTCCAGTGAGAGTCGTGTTATGAAATCAACGCGTTCGAGCACAACACTCCGCTCGTTCACAAATGGAAAAAACGCTGAACACCAGCGAGCGGAGCACCTCTGGCGGAATTTTTCAAAGCGAAATTTTGTCATTGAAATTTTTAACAACTTTAACTTTTCGAAATTGGAATTCTGTTGGTACTCACGTGTCGCTCTTCCGCCGAGCTGATACCTGGAAACAGGAACGAATGACACATTAACATCATTTATAAGAGTTTCATATAGAACAATGTTTGTTAAACCGTTAAGCGGATTATTATTAGAGATTTTGGTACTATTGAGTTCCATGCCGACATGTTAATTTAATAATACGTATATATCGATGTAAGTTAATATTCAACGATGTGTTATTTATGTGTATGGGTCGTAATGTCTTTTCTAGTTGACGGTAGGTGGTAGTTCGATAGGCAGGTGGGGTGGTAGATAAATATTGCAGGAGCTGTCGGCGCGTCACGCCTGTACGAACAGTAATTTAATTTACGATACAAACTTTTGAAAGGCTTATACGTGTAACGTTTCTATTAAACAAGGTATCCGTATACTATTAAATAAACTCGTCGTTACCAGGATATAATGTAGGTCGAGTTGCGAAACTTTTGTCAGTTTAATATATGGGTACAATAGTGACAAATGCGACTGACCACTAACAATATTGTCTTACCATTTGACGCATCAAGTTATAGTAATTGCTAGGACACACAGATTATTCAGCACAGACGTCACTATAATTTAGCACTAAGCCGGCCGTGGCTCGGAGCTAGTCAAATTAGCTCCAGTAATATATCGAGCTTCGTCACGAACGCTCTATACTTAATTTACGATTTAATGCGAACGAATAAGATTAGCTCGACCGTGCTCGGCGGGGGTCGGAATACGAACGACATTCCACACGCGTTCCGTTCTGTACTAAATTAATATTCATGATATGAAGCCGTTAAGGAAGGAAACAGACTTCAGTATTGATATAAAACACGATACAATAAAGTTTACATAGTACGTGATAATAACATCAGACGCCAGAGCTCGGAACACGGCCACGTATGTTAATATGCAACATCAAAGGCGCCATCTATCGGCTAATTCTAGTGAGCGATAGCTGCTCCAATATGTCTATTATAATGTATATATAGAGCGTACATATTACGTTATTAATGCCGACATAGCAGAGGGCGTAGTGCATGCATTGCTTCAATTAATTTAAATGCAATGGCTTCAATTATTGCCAATATAACAGAGTATGGTCCGTATCTACAGACACACGCATGTTCGGTATGTACCTATGTTGATATGTATGTGATCGGGAGATCAGGAGATCGGACACACCGCAACAACGGACCACATATTATGTTATTCACTATTTATCTTTGATCTCTAAACAAAAGTTTGATCATGTAATCTATGTTCCGTGTAATGTGATCATTATTGCTATCAATGCATGTACCTACTGTATCGTGCGGCTATATGGCGGTGAAGTCGAACATTAATCATTGGAATCCGGCTATGTTAAATTTAGTGAGAGTTAAAAGGAGACGCCCGAGTCCGCGTCGGGCCTCGTACAGCGAACACTCAAGTCACCCGCAAAATTACGTTACTAATTGACTAAAACACGCGACGCTCACACCAGCGACGAATAATTAATTGGGCGCGGGCAAGGTAGGGGTCGGGAGGGGCGCGGGAAGCGGCGGGGGGCCATCTGCACGGTAACTCTTACATCAGTACACCGATAATGGCACAAATTAGCCGGGGAAGTGGCAGGCGGAGAGGCGGAGTGCCGGAGAGCCGGGGAGGCAGGGGGGCACTAAGCCGGAACATCCCAGGGCGCAGATTACCGCTTGCTTTTGTAATTAACCGTAGCGACGGGCGGCTTCCAAATCCATTTCTGTGTTACATTTTCATTTGTGGCGCGCTCCTGTTCCGAGCTCGCAATATTCTGTTAACGCTCTAACTTAGTTTTGTGTTTGGGGAAGCTTAAATTTACGTCTCGCGATAACGTCGACTTCAAAGCAACACAGCCACGTTGAACTAACTTTTTGTAACATTATATACTAAATACTTTATATTATTTAGAATAAGATATCTATTGACGGCTATTTACTGACACAAATCAAATATGTACAAGAGATGCGGAGTGACTTAAACCTGCTCTCAAAGTAATATCGGCGAAGCAATAGCCTTCAGCGATCCGAAAACACGCAAACAGTGGGACCAAAAAGCCTCTCGAAGGTGGTAAATATTGAAACAGAAGTGGATCGGAGACGTCTGGCGCGAGGGAAGGGGAGGCGGGGGCTGGGGGAGGGAAGGGAGTTCTAATAGTCTCGAGTGAGTGGCACACGGCAAACAAGACGAGCACACAAACACGGTATATCTCTTAAAATATTCATCTTGTATATCGATCTGTAATGCTCCATCTACTCGGAATGTTTGGATTGCATGTTTTATCCAGAAGCTAATAAAATAAAATGTGTGTTTCACCTACCTCGCTCCTTCGTTATAGCAACAACAACGTAACACAATACATTTTGTAAGACACTCTTATTTAGGTAGCTTATCGTGACCCAGCTAAATAGGTGGGTAAACTTATCGTTTTCAATTTGTGTCAATTTAAAGATATTTCTGACAGTAAAATATATTCAGATGTATTCAATGTGTCTCTAGCTTCTTATATTTCTGATACGTACCATTGCCCTTATCATCAGGGCGATGTATGTCGGGGGGTTTGGCGAGCACTGATAGAGGATGGTGGGATACTCCGAGGCCAAGTAACCCCGCGGGTGGGAGGGCTCCTTGGCTGAGAAGAGGCAGCGGCGGCGCTCCGTGTGCCGGCAAATGTGCTGCATGCATCTGCTGCAGGAGACGCGGTAGGTCCGGTCGCTGTTGCTGTAAAGACATGACGTTGTTAGTTGAATGGTTCGAGGTATTTTTTATAACAAAGTGACAAAGAACTCTTTTTTCGGTTTCCAAGTACCTATTCAATATTGTAACTGTAATCGATTAACGTCATAGGCTACAAATAAAGTAAGATATATATTTTTAACAAATTAACTTTCAGCAAAATCTCCACTAATATAATGATCTAAAGGGACACGACATTAGTTTATGTAACACCTCTATCTATCTATATAGTAAGGTGTATCTTGCTCATGGCGATGAATAAATTGCGACACATTTAAGCTGTGAGTGTCGGGAGTGTCGGGAGTGTCGGGCGTACTGTCAAAGTGAATTGATGTGTCACCGCAGAGCGGTGTGCATTTTTAAAACGAGCCAGAGGCAAATTAAAAACTCCTCCACGGACCCACGACGCGGTGTTTTAAAATTTAAATGAGAGCTTTGCCGCCGGCGACGACTGTGCGAAATTGATTACTCCTTCTCCATTATTCCCCTTTTCGAATTCCCTCGTTTTTCCCTACTTCCCGTTCTATTTCGTCACTTTTTACGCTATTATTATAAACGGCCAGGTGGCTCGCACAGAGCACAGAAGCTCGACGCTCCCGCTACCGCCTGTCGATGTATTTACTTTGTCGTCTTTTTTGAAGTTGAAAATTAATTGGTTGGGGTTGAAATTTGTTTTGAATACTTATGATGTGATTTATCATGGGAAGGTGACGAGCTCACTTAATTTAACAATTATTAAGCAGTTTCGTTAATTATCATAATTATTATAACAATAAATAATCTTTGTGTAAACACAACTTGAACTTGATTATATTTGCGGTCAGAATCCAATAATATTAGTACTATAGTCCTGTATATACACTTTACAACATCGTATCCTAAATTCAGGTAAGCAGAAGCCATCTTGAAATGTGAAGTTGATATAATCAGTGTAAGCTAAAGGTGAGAGCATCCACTTCAAGTTTAAAGGTGTTGCTGAAAAGCCGGGTGGGAAACCAGAGGAATCTAAACAAAGCCGAGGCGCTACGGAACGGCTGGTATGACACGACCCGAGCCATTGAGACTCACCTCCCACCACCTACCACCTACCACCGGGCACCTACCACCTACCACCCGCTACCCACCACCCGCCGCCACCGACGCGCTGCTTCCTTACCCTCGTGCTTGTTATTATGAATGACAATAATGTAGCGTTCGTGAATTTCACCGCGATATATATTTTTTCAAAGTGCATTTACTTTGGGTGTTTTTAATCACTCAAACTTGAAGATAGTCCCCCGGGTATCGGAACTCGTTACCCTTAACGAGTTTGCGATCCGTTTTCTTATCTAACGTTTGGTTTATATTAACTACAAATTAAAGTTTGCACGGCACCGAGATTACGGCACTGAAAAATTATATATTGTGATTGAATTCTAAATATTAGTTTATCGTTAATATTCAAAGGAGTTGTGATACTGAATATTGAAAGCAAAGTTTAAACTTTAAACGATGGCAATAACTTATAGCTAGCACATGGCACAGAGGTTTCTCCTTTGTTTGATTAAAATCTTTAAAAGAAATCATATAAATCATTTTAATATTAAAAGTGACTTTTGTATAAATATACGAAAAAATATGAAGAAGCACTCAGTGATATGAAACTATATTCTACAAAGACGCCCACGTAATGTGATCTTTTATAGTGAGGACGCATTGCGTGGAAAGCTTTTGTCGCGAGAAAAATACACCGCATTTCGGTTTTCACGGCACATTTACCAACGCCTATACACACCAGATAATTCACCATTTATAAATGGGGACGCGGTGATTTGCGCTTAATATTTATATTAAATATATATATATATATATATATATATATATATTCCGATCTCGTTTAATATCCGTTCAATTTTAGTTTCACTGGTGGTACTCAAATATTTGTAGTATGTGTTGCTTGTTCGTGTTTGTTTGAGTTCCGGTAACCTTCACACCGAAGTACAATGTGCTTATTGTTTTGGTCATGTTAATATATTGATCATTAACTGTTACCTATTCTTAAACAAGATAACCTTTATGACTCTTTTATGTTTCTATCACATTACAAAATGTGTATGTAGAGTGAGTATATATTTTCTTTCGGATCTCAAATGAAATGGACACAATGAGGTCCTCAACAAATAAATTATAAGTAAGTCAGTAGATACATGTAACAGATAACGTATAATTTATCTTAATATCCAAAGTCATTATTAGGGAGCCGCTACTGACGAAGTAGGCTCATAATAATCTGTTTAAACATTAACCTACAATTAGTTAGCTTTAATAGCATCGGGAGGAAAGTTCTACTTCAACGCCGTTAAATAAATTAATAGCAGTTAAAATGTTAACAGCTTTGTAGTATGTTAATAAATGCATTGTTAACTTATCACATAGAGAATCAACTGTTATATTTAAAGTAAGTAGGTATGCCAGTGTGGATACTATTCTATTGTCAGAACGTTCCATATAAATCCATGTAACGGAACGCTGAAGTCGTAATGCGACTTAAAATTGAATTTTCTTAAATCGCATTACCTAAACAAACCGTATTAAAGAAGTCGTCACTTAGCGGGTTCTATATTGGAGTTGATCAAATTACGGAGCGTTGTGTTCGCTTAGAGGACATCAGCCAGAAGTTAGGGTGTCTGAGGGGTGTGAGGGGTGGGGGTGTGCGGGTGGGGGAGGGTCTCGGTGAGATTGTGAGGGGGTGGTACGCACCATTAAGCAGAGCCCGAGGCATTGACACGCGACGCCAACACTTGTTACAACATCAGCTTTCAACATAATTGCTTCTAATCACATACATATACATACCTGGATACTTGATCCGATGTATCCCAAAAACGGAGATATTCTATAGACCCGATGGAGGTAAGGTTAATGATAACAAAGTTAACTAAATCTGACTATAGGCTCCGTTAGTTCTGTATACAACAAGAGAAATCTACGATACGATAACAGGTTTAGTAACTTCAATATCTTTTTAAATAGGAATATGTTTATAAGTAACATATTAAAATGCAAGAAAATGTGTGAGCAATAAATATAAAGGTATTATAATAAACAGTGTAACAACGTAGATATAAAAAGACGACAAACTTAATTCTAAGCGCTCGATGTCGAAGTTAAGTGGCCGAGGAAACGTCGAACGTCTGCGATGCAATATTTATCACCGGGCCGCGAACGTGCCTGGGAAAAAATGACAAATTCATGTGTAACCATGACACCCCCGCCACCTCCACCTCCACCCTCCGAACAGCCCCTCGCCCTCCGCACCTCCCACTCGTGATTTATTCCGCTCGTTTTTATTAGAGATCTCACAAACTAAGACAGAAATGTGTTCACGACCGGTCCGTTAATAAAGCTATTTCGTATGGAACGGTGTCGATTCAGAAGAGTGTTAGCTCGCATATAGGTACGTTTAATAAGTTTAGCTTTACAAAAACCTTCCTAGACCACACAGGTGACAGTTTCCACAGACTATAGATGCATCTTATTTGTGAAATTCCTTATCGGATTCGTTGCGCGTATCTGTGACAGGGGGCCGCGTGTTCACATCATTTGCTACGTGGATATTGTTTCAATGAGAACAATTGTGTCATGGGTGAACATTACGATGAGATTGTATAGAAAAGATATTACCGACGAGGGTTATAGTCTACCCTCCGGTTGGATGACAAATAAAATCTAAACGAGTCTTGATGAACTCAGTGGAGCACCGACAAAGTCGGTACGGGTCTTATCTATTGTTATGGAACATGAACATTCATACTTGCTCACAGTTCTGATATCAGTTATTACGATATGTTAATAATATAATAAATATTGTAAAGTATATTCAAAGACCCTCAATAAATGATTCTAAAGAGATTATAAAACACATGAAAACATACTTGTACGCGTCAATGAACACGAGTCGGTTCGCGGAGGCACTTACAAGCGGTAAGTGATTTTAATAGACGGGCAAACAGTCCCCAATTTGAGAAGTATTCTCTCCTCACAAATCGGCGCTCGGCGGAACGATCGCAAATCAGACGAGGGGCGAAGGACGAGCACCGAGCGCCGAGAGGAGCTCTCGAGGGAGATCCCTTTGATCTCTCGCTGACCCGAAAATAAAAAAGGTTCGTAATAAAAAAGGACCAACATACGGAAGGTGGCGCCGCTTTTTTATTTAAATTAGAGTGTTTTATAGGGGAGGGCTATATTGCGTTTTGCCAGTTTCTCGGGGGCTGTTCGGTAATATATACAAAGATAGGAAAATTGTGGAGGGCGATGAACTCTTAACATAAATCACAGATGTTCTATTACGTTTATTATTATATAGAGCGTAGTTTTGACTCCGACATTAGAACGTTTAATAGAAATGTAATACCTTATTAACAAGACAACGAATTCCTGAGAGCTCGTTAAATAATTCATGAGATCGTTGATTCACGGCCAGAAGTTACAAATCATGATCGTTCGCTAGTGTACATTGTCAATATTTTGCCAACTATTTCATATATATAATAATATATATAGTGTATCAAATGAGCGTATAATATCTTTAAAACATGTCTTTCATGTAGCGGAGGTGGAAACATTGTCGTCAGCGTGTGTTTAAGAGTACTAATCGAGTTGGCCGTCTGCCCGAGGCTCGAGATTAACAACAGTCTATCGTCCACTGATGAGAGACGACCGAGTTTCACCGCTTTATTTTTGAACTCATTATCTTTGAAGTGATTTATTTTGACGACGGGATGAGAACACGAGACGCGAGTTTACACTCAGCTAGATCGGAATCTTAAGTCTGGATTACAGAGTCGAAACTTGAATGTTAAAATAACAGGTATTAAACATAATAGAATTAGCTCGAGTCCGCAACTACCTGCTACAGTGAATACAATTATACGACTAATTGATAAGGATAGATGGACCTATCAATGTGAGGAGTCTTTAATTTCAATAATTCCCTAATGAAAGTAATTTATATTTCCATTAAAATAGAACAAATATTCAAAACAAAGATGCAGAAAATATGTATTTTTTAAATATTGGTAGTTTTATTTAGGCACTAGAAAAAACTGTTTATTAATATACATTGACATCACTGTATATTAAGACATTGATATATGAGAACATTTAGTATTTCTTTTATACATATAATGGAATTACTGAGCAATAAAAGTATTTGAATAAATACTTAAAGTTTATTAAACGGGCTAACTCGTCGAACAGTAGCATCGATAAGGACAGTGGACAGAGGACAGAGGACAGTGGTATTATTAAATCTCGTTGTCAGTTGTTCGCTCTTGGATGTTGGATTTTGGATGTCGGGTGTCGGGTGTTGGCGCGCGGCCAGCCGCGGCCGACCTAAGATCGTTTAATTAACGACCATCGAACTTTAAACCTGTTGAGAACCGCACGCCTTCACTTACACAGAGCCACTTTACAATTAACACGTACCTACCTACAGCCTACTCGCTCACTTCATACACTTTAACTTTAACTATTTCA
>JAAAKD020000486.1:5955283-5965559 GCA_010014825.2 Danaus melanippus
AAATGAATACTTGGTAAAGATCTCATTATTATCAATGTTTTAGAGGATGAAATTATGAAAATTGGTATTACTTTTCTCAAACATATTCTGCATACCCTACCCAGGATCTCTGTGCACGCCACTGCTAAATACCTACGTTTTGTTAAGATTTTACACAGATAACCAAAAAATTTTTAATCTGTGTGTGCATATAATGGAAATAAATTAAAGAATGAATATTCACAGAAGTGATACAGGTCCGTTATAAATTGATATTGTTTTGGTTCAAATCACATGTTATCGGGTATTATTAATAATGTAGGATAGGGGTTGTATCGAGGCTGACAGTGGGGTATGCGAGCGTAAAATCAACAGATTACCGGGGAACCCCCGCCAGCGGACACGGACCCCTGGAACATAAAAGTAATAACTATTCGTTACCATAGCTATTGATGCCCTGCGGTTAGGGTTGTCAAGTACACTATTGTTGAATTAAATTTATGAATTGAACTTACAGATAGGGCTGGCAACAATATTTAATTGTCCATATATTTATATTACCTTTAGCGTTTTTGTGTATAATATAAACATTAGTTTTGTATTTACAACAATCAGGTTTTATGAACATTTTGAAGTATATAATCCTTTTGTTTTTAGTTAAAGGAACCGTTAATATGAAGGTTTTGTAACCCTACGCGTAACAATTTCAACTATCCAAGTATCGATAAGTGGAAGATATTTCAGTTTCAATAGCACACAATAGGGGAGTACGTAGGTACAACGTAATATTCTCTCCCCAAATAATCCCGGTTTCAATAAATAGCTAGCAATGAGGTAAACGCGGATCAAAACACTGCCATTGTTGGAAGTGTTTTTTTTTTACCTTTGTCAATATTAGTGAAAGGCTCGCAAATCTCATAGCACGACGCCCCGTGAACAAAGAAGGCCATAAATTAAAAAGCGAAATGTAAACAGAACTCGGCTTGACCATACTTCGAGGCCCGGAGCCCCCCTAACCCCCGAGCCTCCCCCGGCGAGGGCTGCGGGCTGCGGCCACGCTGTCAAACAACGTTTACCCAACAAACAGGAGCGCAATAACTGTTTTATTTTTTCAATTTTACAACATTCATTTTCCCCGTGCGCCACTTTGCTTCACTGCTAATAAAATATCGCTATTTTTCACTTCCATAATACGTTCGGTGAGATGTCAGACGGCCGACAGCGCGGACCGTGGAAACATTTTTGAAATATCTCATAGTATGGTGTTGCAAATTAGTTTCAAAACTGTTAATAAATGAATAAAGGAGCACATACCTGTTTGTGCATTTCCACGTTGAGCCCGTACGACATTTCATAGTACTGAAAAACAAACGAGAAACATTAATAGGATCAATTACATTAGTGTGGTACAATGTTTATGTGACACAGAAAGCTCTTGGCAGGGATTAGCTTCCTCGAATCATTTGAGGCGAGTGACTAAACATCCGCAATGGCACATTCTGGACCACAGCCAGAAGTGTTCCCGACACATAAAAACCCTCGCGAAAATTTCCTCTGGAGCGTATTAAAATAAATTGCAAGCGATTTGGCAACACTTAATCGTGATTCATATCGCTACGGAACGACCGTGCGGGAATTAGGGACTGCCAAATATCTATTCGCTCTGTTGAATTATCGCGACGATTATTTCTAATAAGTCACCAAAAATCGCTGATGTCTACCTACTATTAAATGTGAGTTAAATTTTATCATACTTATATTTGAATATAGAACGAGATGGATGTTCATGCTCTCCGTTCGGCGTTGCCAGTGTTAGTGTAAATTAGTAACAATTTATGTACTATTTAATGATAGTCTAAACGCGTGTAATTCAAACAGGCGGTCCACTTGTCACGCGACTCCTACGTATTATTCAAGTCTGCCATTATCTGTAATAACGGGGGCTAAATGGACCGCTCGTTCAATGGAAGCCAGCAGGCCGATGGACAAAAGACACGTTACACGTCATCAAAAGACAATCATAATAAAACATTTGTAAATATAAACATTACATAAAACACTTACCATAACATAATGCCTCTGTATTTCAATTTTTTCACTAGCCAGTTTCTCGCATTCTAATTTTAAACTGGAACAAAAAAAAAGAATGTCAATTTTTTTTAAATTGTAAGTCGTCGATGAATTCGATTTCTGTGAACCACACAAATCGGACATCATGTTTAAAGAGCACTCATAAACAAGATAAGCTGTAACAACGAGTAACCTGTTTTTTAGCGTTATCTATAATAATCGATATTCATTAGTTCTGGCTTGTTCAGTTTTATCGACGCTCCACTGCAGCTACAAACCATATATGGGATTAAAATTATGTATATTTTGTCAACAAAAAATATATATAGATATAAGTATAATGTATTCGTCGATGTTTATCTCTTCGGATGTATTTTTTACCTGATTGTCATTTTTTATGGTAACAAAGGAACACAAAGGGCTGACTACTTACTAACAAACGGTATAACTTATATCTGACGTCAAGACATCCCGAACGGCCGGCCCTCTTAGCCGATTCACATCATTTTTTTAAAGAACTCGACCCTAAAGTGACGAGATTTATTTATCTTCTGTCTACATTTTATATCGATGATTAAATTTAATTATAGGTTTTATCGTTAAAATTATTCACGTCTCTCTGTTTGATAACATAGATATTTTAATACAAATCTTTATAACACCAATTATTATTTAGCATTTCTAGCCATATTTCTATCGTATTATTACATTTATCATTTTTAATCAAATTTGCGTCAATAATATGATTAAATACTTACTTATGATATTGAGCTTGTAAGAAATTAAATTCCTCCTTAATCCTGTCACATGACTCGCCCACCGTGAACTTGATGGGTTGCCCGGGCTGCGGGGGGCCCTGCAGACAAACATCACACACGTCAATATTAACATTCAAATACAACAGGCGTATATGCAAGAGGCACGTCACACGCGCCACCCCATCAATCTTAACGAATAAAAAACAATGAGTATCACAAAACAAAAATTACACGCATCCCAAATTACCATAATACAAATTATCCTTTAATGACCGCGATCCAGTCGGAGGCGCGATTAATAAAAAAAAGGAGGACTCGCATCTTAACACAGAAATAACGTGAACATGCGAGCACCTAATAATAAAGCAGAATAAAAAAATAAAAAGCGACTCCATAATAAGAAGCGGGGGAAATAAAAATAAAGCGAGGGACAACACACGGTCGCCGGGAGGCCGGGAGGCCGGGCGGCCGGGCGGCAAAAAATAAATAACAGTCTCTCGACGGCGCGAGGAACAAACGGGCTTTAAAAATAATAAAAGGAGCGTAAATAAAAACGTAAAAGGAACTGGCGCGGCGTGTAGACCTTGTAAATGGAGCCCGGACAATCGGCTCGGGGGAGACGGGCCGGGAATTTAGTGAATGTTACGGAGAAGCTCTGCGGTCAGGCACTTCATGATGTAGCCGCACATACACACAACCCCTAACTAAGACGGCTGAATGATTCGGACTTAGCGCTCATTACTATCAAGGAGCGAAAAAAATTATATCATTCCGTTCAACACATCCGCGAATTTGTTTGCTGATAGCCAATTCAATCACGTATTAAAAATGTCGCTTACAAATCTGTCCGTGCTCGTTTATAGGAAACTTAATTCCATACAAAACAATGACGCTATCGGTAGCCGTTTAGACGCTGGCTTGAACAAAACAAATGGACGCATGGGAGCTGACATTCCTGCATTTTATTGTTCATCCGAATAAAAAAATACTAAAGTTTTTATATTTATCGTTCGTATAATTAAAAATGTGTTTTGCATTAAAATGACTGGAGCCCCTTGCGTATGGAGTTATTATGAACATTACGAACACTGTTAAGACATTAAACCAATTAACTGGAAATTATAATGGGTTATGGAGCCGATGTTATCACACACATAGAACAATCATACATTTATATCATACAAAAAACAACATTGGATCTAAAAGCTGGTGATATTACGGTTTGATAAACGTTCGTATTAAATTCGGTGAACCGCAATTATATTGTTAATATCGAATGTAATACAATACTGTTTGGTCATTTATAAATAATATTATATCATTGAATTGAATTGTATCACAGAAGACCAAGAAATCCAAATCCGTCTAATGGTTAGCTTCTTAATAGGCGATTATTTGATAACCCCAAAAAAAACTCCGACAATAATAGGCCGAGTAAACGCTCCCCTAAAAAAAAGATTCCCATAAATTATCGCCGTAAAGGTCGAATTAAAATACAATGAAGAGTTTTTGAGTGGCCGTATTGTATGGACGATGAAAGGCCCGCATCACAAAAACAAAACTTTACAGAATGCGTTTAAACGGATATAAAAAGGTACGTGTTCTTATTTCATATTATTGAATACCTCTACCTGTGCACTGCGCGCCGAACACTACACGGACGATCCCTTTGTTGGTATTTCAATGAACCGAATGTATTCAGGCGAAATTTTATACGTAGAAATTTGTCGAGACTCGAGACGATGCTTTTTTTATTATTTACGATTCGCGAAGACCGAGTATGTTTTGAAATTAGGGATCTGTTGTTAGCTGAGCTATTATGAACGAGTTCGAGTACTCTTCGAGTCTATCTCGATATAAAAACTTAATGGCTCGCGATTTGAAGCGGTTTAAAGTAACTTCGCACTCGAACGAGCGTGCTATGAGATCCTCGATGAGAACTAATCCATAGTAAATGGAAGCGATCATAATGAAACTTATCCGGATACAATGATAATGGAAGCGGTCTATGTCTTTAATTATATCAACACTCGGTCACTGATTACCACATCTAGTTTCCATGAAACATGTATATCGATGTCAAGTGTTTATTAGTAATATTAGATGCCAGCTAAAAATATACACAAGTTCAGCAGCACCGTAAACATTTAAACACCATTCGCACTTACAAACCAAACAGGCATAGACAAATATTTAAACACGGAGATTGCTTTCAGACTTCACTATGCCGAGCCATTATCGTTCTAACTACTATAGTATTAGAGTTGGTAAACGAGTGAGAGCTTCGTAAATTTACGACGTACCATTGTTGGTAGAAAAATGCTAGTAAAACTAATATGGTAGCGCTGGGATCAGAAAGCTCGTTTTACTTTCTGAGAAGTCGTACCGCCCATCGTGTTCGGTGACAAAGGTCCGCTCAGACCTAAATCCCTTGTTTTGACATATAACATTCTACGAACAATTTGTTACAAAATACAATTTAACTTTATACCTAAGTTTTTGTATCGACTACGGTTATATGAGACGGTGTGCGTGACGAGCACCGATTGTGGCGTCTCGATGATGACGAGGAACTGTTGGCATACTCTAGATGCAGTGTTTGTTGTGTGATAAGTTATCTAAGATATACAGATGTGGGGAATTATTTCGGACGAGCGTTGACTCAAGGCGTCCTTATCTCGCCAGCCCTGACACCTAATCCCATACAAAACATACATTTCCTATACCTGCTCGACACCTACATACAGATATCCACAGATCTCGTCTCTATCAGACGTCTTATATATATTTTTGTTATATTTGTTTTGCAGAACTCGAGTGTTTGCGTGAAAGTGTTCAAACAAGAGTATTTGTCGAGACGTGTATCCGAGACGCCATCTCATTTGTTCGTAGCGGTAATTCCGTCTATCAAATATTGACCGAGAGCCGAGTGCCTAGGACGCGACACAGATTTTAGGCAAACATACAAAATAGGCATTTACATTAACCCCCCCTTCCCCCTCCAACGTTGCCCTCCCCCTTCAAAGCTTGTAAAAGTCAAGAACTGGTGTCGTAAAAGAGTCGAGTAAGATCCTTATGTCATACATTATATGGTTAACACCTCCAGACTGTTAAAATTTGTTCTAGCACAGACATTGTGTGTAATTATGTGCATATATAAAACGAGCACTTAAAGCACTAGGCACTCGAGGCGAGCGATCGTACTGAATTTACTCAATGACCAACTTTGCGCCTTATAAATTACGAGTATTTTAGTTGGGCTTCAAATTGTTTTGGTTGTAAATACTGAGAGCACTTATAGTTACCGACGTATTCATATTAATAAACAATACATATGTAATAATATAAAAATATAAATTCATGGATCATTAAGAATAGGAAAAATCTACAAAAAAAATACAATTAAAAGTTATATCATTTATATATAAAACAATTCAAAGTTCGATTAATAAACGTTTATTGCTAGTGCAATTTGTATTATTAACAACTGGCCACGTATTTTTTTTTTATTTGAAAACCACAAGTAACTGTCAAATGAGTAACAAATGACGGTAACAAGCATTAATTTCCCATTTGCCCGTTAAACATAAACATCAAACTAGAATCATGTGAGGTGAACATTAAAGTTATTCCCACGATTTCAAATACATATGACTATTGACACTACTTGTAAAAATATATATAGCATAGTTATAATAAAAACATTAGGCGTTTATAAACGTTAATAGAATAAAAAAAACATATCGTATAAAAAGGCAATTTGGCGGCGGATGTTTAACTTTAAAGAAAAAAAAAGAAAATGCGTGTTTAAATCGATTCTTTAAATTGCGTTCGAATTTCGAACTCCGACGGGAGCGACGACAGATGTAGCACAGGATTGTTAGTAATTTAGAACCGCCGGGGAAATGGACTTAATTTACAACATCATTAAGTTGAAATACGCTTGGCTATAATGAAGCGTACGGTTTCTGAGAACTTCATATTGAGAATATAATTGTGACATAATAGTTTCCGCTATTATGAACTTTTGTTCTGCTAGTAGAGTTGTAAACTTACAGTTATTTTTGTAAATGCCACTCCGTCGGGTATTATATACTTTACAGTCAATTTCACAGGTAATACAGTGTGTCTGACATTATTCCGGCGGCGGACTCGCCGTCACCGCGGGGGACTCGTTTGTTTCTTTACAACGGGGCCAAGACAAGATCAAGAGAAATTTACAATAAGACCTCCTATTATACGTTAAATACAGAATCATAACAATGCTCACAGATCATTTATATGTTTAATACTACCACAGACCACTCATAATAACTATCTCACGTTTCAAACGCAAATAATGGCAGCCGTTAAGCACGAGTGGAACATCAGCTTTCCCTCGGCTTTCACACTATAAGCGATTCATCATAACAATATATGATAATGGGAGGCGAGTTGGTTATCTTGGATATGATTTATATTAGTACCGGATGCCTGGCGGCCGCCACGGCAGCGGCGGCAGCGGCGGCGTTCATCGCGCCCGCGCTAGGATACATTCCCACGTCAAACACACGCGCTCATCGTCTGGAGCACACGAGGAATCCAGGGCACAGCACACACAACACTATAACACTATTAACACCACGCGCCTATATCGCGTCAAGTCACACGTTACGTTACGCTAATAATGATCACACAACACGTCCGGCACGCTCGACTGCTGCGAGTGAACTAATCGTACGAGGGGCGCGGGGGGCCCGTTAGCCGCCGTCGTGGCCCCCTCGCCCCCCGGCGATTCCCCCCCGAAACCCATAGCCGCCGCTGCCGTACATATTTTCTCGAGTCGAATTTTTCGTCGACTATCTTTATGTTTGAGGAATACTCAGTCGAATCGTAACTGTACGCTCTAATAGATAGATGCGTATTATTTGGGGATCTCCATTCTCCAGCGTCTCCGGAGGGCAGCGGGACGTCTCGATAATAACTGTTCCACAATTCTTATATTATGATATATAATATATATATATATTGATAAATTGTAACTGCTTACGTAGACAAGTTTGTGAATCGATGGGATGGCTTCTTTTGTTTCAAGTCACGCAGCGAACTTACATCGGTATAGATGAGTCGGCACTCGGCACTCGGCGCGGGCGGAGAGAACAAACTTTGACAGATATCTACTTTGGCGAAAGTTTCCGTGATATTTACCTGGGAAACGAGGACAGATGTACATACACCTTTATTGTTTCCTACGAACTTAAATAATGGGACAATTTAAGACCAAGCATAGTTTTCGGATTTTAAGTATCTTTAGAGATGTTTGATATCTTCTTATAATTATATTTTCCTATTATAAAGAAAATACAATAAAAATATATAGTTCTGTATACAAATATTTTTACAGTTAGAAAAAGTTTCCGAACCGAAAAACATGAATTATGTTAAGGATTCGCGGAGCACTATCGGTTCTAAAACAGTTCGTTTATAAACATTTATGATCGTAATACAAGAAACAAAACCGAATACGGTACATTAAGAAAACTTCTTTAACATCACGTGAATAAGGCCGCGAACACATCACAACAGATACAATATAATACAAACAGTTCTATAAACCAACGGCTAACACACAATACGTAACCGACGGTTATAAATTGATAAATAATTACAACGTCTGAATTAACACCGAAAGATAAGTTACATATCAAAACTCAAGTGTCAATGTTTTAAAGTGAAATCGATATTTACGATAACCATCCGTTTATAAATAGCGGATAACCGTCCGTTAAAATAGTTCGTTAATTCATATTCATACAGCTTCGTGTACGAGTATGAATCGACTCCCTAATTCCGTAGCATTTAGCGAGCCAACAAGCCGAGACCGAGGCGAGCCCTCGCCGTCTAACGTTTAGTTCTTATATATTTTTATAGCACACTTAATTGTCGACTGCTTTTTATTTTCGCGCCCACAACGAGGATCGAGAAACAACGGATGCGGCATACATCATATTGAAGTTTGAACCTCCATTTATATATTTTCGTAACTCGCTAACATCGACATTAAAACAATAATCGCCCTTAAAACACAATGTTGCCTGTTAAGTTTATAGCTGAAAATGGATCCCCCGGGGACGATCGCGATAGAGAGTGAACAGCAATCAAGAGCCGCGGGACCACACCACCTACCACCTACCACTCTAACGATACCACACGGATCTAAAACACATCGTACATTATACTATACAAACATGTTATGAATATTAAATTATAAACAAGTCCATAACGTAAAGATAGTACGACCTCAGATAAGAGGAGTCATAGGAGCTGGTTACATGGACGGAGACATCTACTATTAGGTAGGCATGATACACACAATACTTTAAACGAATGAATGAACGAGTAAACGAACGTAAGAACGAGTGAAGTATAAATTAAACATAATTAAAACATCTCAATCTGTAACATATATACTATGATAAAATTTATATCAAATGAAACATTAATCCATATATATTATTCGCCATATTAAGAAATTCGTCGATCAAAGCCAGCGATAGCCGAGTAATTACACAGTATGAACCTAGTCTCGCTGTGTATTATCGAGGTGATGTTATCGGGTTCCGTTTCGTAATCACTAATTACAATTGCGTGATTGGTATGTGTGTTTGTTTATCTACATCTAACTCCTGAATTTGTCTTTTTAACTATATCTCTTGAATATATATATATGTATAATTGATCCATGTATTCGACTATGCGTGTTTATATATAAAGATATAACTGTAGGTAATACCTAACACGGTAATAAAAATGAGATTTGTTTGATAAATACTTAAATGTAGTTAAAAGTTAACCTAATTACAGGCGATCGTTCAAGTTACTTCAATTCCTCGTTCAACCGTAATCCGATGCGTACCTACCTACATTTATATTCGGGTGTATTTAATGTAAACAATATTTAATCACCTTCTTATACATGTTATTATCTCCAGTCGGTATGCAATTAACGATATATTGTAAATATGAGAGCCCATAAATTATTCATGGTCCATTTATTTGCTCGGTTTCTTATATTTTTTTTTCCTCCATGTCACCGGTTATAATGATTTAATGAGATAAAACCGAATTATACAGATCGCGGAGGATCTTGAAATTAAAGTTTTGGTAGCCCGTATCGTTTACTTCGGACTTTAATCATTTCTTATTACATAATAACTTGTTTGTAACTCTCTTATATGAGTCATTTATCGTGAATTTTAATTGCATTCTAATTTATCGTTCCTGTTATCATCAGGATGGGTATAAACCATAAGGTGAACCTCACGCGAGCCTAAATCTTTATTTTATTAGTTACAACTCGACTTCCTTACTGCTGTGTAATTGTATAAAACCTTTTTTTTAATTCCTCTATGAATAATGGAATTTAAAAATCGAACCCGAGCTATTCAACCAGCTCGAGATACGAAACGTCGCAAGTACAGCGCATCAGC
>JAAAKD020000486.1:5968417-5981179 GCA_010014825.2 Danaus melanippus
TGTTGTTTTCGTATGGGAACATAATTAATATTTTGGTTTATATCTCTTTTTTATTATTACAATTCAATATCAATGTAATTAAAACGTGTTTATGAAACCTTATTTCGGTATTGAGGTGTGTTCTACACTAGTCCCCAGTCCCAGTGAGTGTGTCCCCGTCCTTATCCTTACCCCTCAATCCTAATTAGCCATTCAGTGTGTACCGTCCTCGGTCCTACTGTCAAAGTCAATAGTATCAGGTCTCACGGAGCGAGCCCGACACTAGTGTCTTAGTATGTATGTAAGTGTCGCCGTGTCCCTGCCCGGCTCTCAGAGACTATTAACCTACATTCCCTAATATGTTTGGATCTAGATCCATCCTGTGCTTAATTCATTTATCTAAAACATCTTTAGGTACTTCTACATTAGACACGAGAGACTGTATGATAATGTTTTTATTGATAATTTAATTCCCTATCACGTCTTATCTAGCTCGTGATACATGATCATTGATCACATCACATCATCTAGTCTGGTCCCCCCCGCTGCCCTCCCTCCTCCTCCCTCCCCGTCCTCCTCACACTGATATGATAACAGACCATTTAATATTTACAGCCATTAACGCTAAGCCCACCATCTCAATGGATACCAGTTTAGTTTATCTATTTTAATAGGTCCTTATCTTTATATTAACTAGCTAGGGTACGTGTTCTCTATGTACACAAATAATTCGAATTGATTTATAAGGAATAAGGTGTAATGTAACAAACGGATGGTCAATGAGACGAGGAGAGTCGGGGTACGACATTGTAGTATGGCTAGAGCACTTCAATACGGAAAGCGTGAAACTACGAATAATTCACACGCGAGCCCTATATATATACACCCACCAAGCCCCTCCCCCTCAGAATATTTATCACCCCACCCAGGAAATACCCGCACGTACTTCCACTGAGCATCCGAAGCCAGCTACATCCGCTGATAACAGCATCTCAAGACTCGACATCACGCCATCAATCTATACATATAAGACGCGCTAAACACTGTCTTAATGCAATACAAATTTAATACGACATTTTGTTTATTCATCAAACCGATATCCGCATATGGATGTGCGAATGTTGCCAGTTAGAAATAATATTTTTTAATAATATATGAACATAAAAATAAACCGGTTGCTAACGAGATGTATATCATTATATTGTTCCGATGTTCATTTTATTGATAATGATGTCTCCTACTTAATGATTCATTATGTATGTTTAATATAAAAACAACAGCGCATTATATGGAATGGGAATTGTGTTGCCATCAATTAAAATATAAAAAAGGCTTATTTATAAGAACTTTCGTCATAAAAAAATCATATAAAGAAAAAGTATGTACTTATTATGGTTATGTCGTGGAATTTCCTATAACATTATTGTCCATACTAGCTGTTATCCGATACATGAGTGAAGTTCTCCTTTCATACGGTTTATTATAAAAAACCGGTCAAGTGTGAGATCGCGCACAAAAGGACTTGCTGTACGGTTTTTAAACTCGAGCAATCAATTTTGTTGTATTATGTCTATGAAATTTCTTTATTTATATAAGAACACTTGTTTAAATTCTCTTTCTATGTTAAATCATTTATCTTATCCGTACCATTATATATTTATGATCGTCGACTTACATAAATCTGACTTAAGCCTACACTCATTTGCGGTTGATAATTTTTTTTTTATCGTTTTACTATTTATTTGTTTTATATTCAAAATGTCGCAATCTTAACTCGTGTGATGTGCGGTTAGAAATATAATTACATATATATAGGCTTCATCGCCCACGCATTGTATAATTGAGGCAATCTACCTACCCACTACCCTAGCGGCCGCGGCAGCCGGTAGTCGGTACCCACTCGAGGTTTGCTAAACATTTATTGGTGGAGTTGTCGTAAACTAACCGACTAACAAATAACTTTAAAACGAACGAACCATAAAATATAAATGAATTTTATTTTTATTACATACCTATCGATATATCGATCTAACTACTTTAAAATTTATGCGCAATTATATTTGAATATTAGCTCATAAAAAATATATATGCTGAAGCAGGAGACTTAGCGTTTTATTCTTAAGGTTCTTTTTTTGAATTAAGTTTTTGTTTTTTTATCATTAATTCGGCGCCCGATTTTGAAAATAGAATAATATTTCTTTATAAAAAATAACGTCATTGTATTTGTTTTAAACTGACACCGTCATTTTTACAAAATATTCAACAGATTATAATAATAATATAACTTAAAATAAAAAAAAGGTTATTGTTATAGACTGTATTGAATATCAAATCTTTAACACGCTCGTTGAACAATGCTCGAACGCATTAGCGGATACGAACCCTTCTTAGAACTTTTACAGATTAACCACTCGAAACTAATTCTGTGGGTTGGAAAAATGACGTCACTCCGTTGTTATGGTCGTAATTGTTTCTTGTTATTTATGATTCAGCCAGTTATAATAGTTTACAGTTTACATAAAACAGTTTCCTTATTTCGGACATTATTTAATTGATGTTGAAATAATAAAAACAATTTTATCGATAATATTTATATCGATGTTATTAGACTGGCTACTTTATTTCTGTATTAATTAATTTAATTGTTTTATGTTAATGTCACATTGGCTGTGAACATGAGAACACAATCTTGAGAACAGACTATATCCGCTCGTAGTCCGTACTCCGTAGCTATACCGCGTCGCGTACCTCGTCTAAGTTGTCTGAGTAATGGCTGTCTTAAGTTACAGCAGAACTCCGTTTTGTTGTCTCAGCGTGTTCCGGCGAGCGGCCATGATTTACACATTCAATATTCGCTCACTTATATTTTTTGTAATTCGAGGGACCCTCCATGGAGTTTACGTTTATTTGAATTTGGTTCTAATATCTTTATAGGTGTTTGTTGATTTGGGAAGGAGAGTTCATATTATAATGTGTGATGTGTATGTGCTCGTAGCTGTTATGTTAGTGTTTTGCGGTCCGCGCTAGTTGTTCTGCGTGTCAATTAGCGGTTTCCATTTAATGAATGCGCGCCCACCGGATACCGGTTAGGAGATTATTCGAAGGTTGCCATTATTATTTGTAATGAATAATAAATTATTAGCGGACCGGCGATATCGATCGCCTGTTAGTGATGTAGGTTAAGTGGTTATCGTTCAGATTAAAGAAACCGTTCACAATAAAACGATAAATTAGAACACAATCCGTGCTACTCTCTGCCGGCTGTCGGCGTGGAGGGTCGCCCCCTAATTTTTTGTGGGTAACGTACTCGGTGACACCTCGCGGCTCGCGGGTCAAGTGCGGGTGAGGGGCGCGGGGTGTGGGGCGCGGGGGTGATAGAATGCGAGGGAGCGGGGAGGGTGCTAATTCCGAGCGCGTGACCGCACCCCCGCTCGCCTCGCCGTTTTCCCGCCGGATTTGCGTTCATACAGTAAAATAAAAAGGGCGATTTGGCGCCCTCGGTTGCCGCTGCCCGATTAGCGGCGCCCGGGGAAATTAAAAGTATTTTATTCCAACATTTATTCCCGTTTTTTTTTATTATTTGTGTTGTATAATGTGAGCGTGTTGCGGCCTGTCCGACACATCGGCTGTATGACGTATTACAGAATATATTGATAGACGGGTGTAATGTTGCCAGTCACATAAACCGATTATTGCCTATTAAATTAGATAAGTATTATTTTGTTGACGCGTTTTATTGGTTTACAGGAAACTAATTATTGCAATACTGTTAGATGAACATGTGTTTTTTTATCATTGTATTGTTTGTTATAATATGAATAATTATTTTTATATTAGTATTGATTTTAAAAACATAAGAGTGCATATTTCCTAGGTATAAAGAAATCTTAATTAAACTATGAATTTACCTACTTGCTTAAATTATCCCAGATTTAATTTCAATTACAAATACATTATAATATAGTAATCATTTAAACGGAGTTTTTTTTTATAATATTAAGATCATCATCTTCCCAGCCTCCCCTCTCTCTTCTGATTCTTCTCATTCATCCCGCGCTCCTTCGGATCAAACTGTGAAGATAATATGAAGGTCGTTTCACTTCCCGTCGTATTATTTCGTCGTTCAGTCTCGGGATGTATTTTTATTATATTCCTAATGAATATTCAATCGATTGTTTGATCTTATACTCATTATTGATACTTCACAGTTTCTCCTATTAAATGCTTATTTTTGATTTATTTAAACAAATGAATGATATATATGTATATATGTTAAGGTAATACATATACCTACATTAGATGTATATTTACATAAAAGATATATATACCTAATATCTAAGTAAGTATGTAGAGATGTTTTAAATATATTTAATCATAGTTTTAAATGTCATAATGTGTGTGTGTGTGTGTGTGTGTGTGTGTGTGTGTGTGTGTGTGTGTGTGTGTGTGTGTGTGTGTGTTGTCATGTTACCCGTAACTGGTGTACTCGTGTGTGTGTGAAGGGTGCGATATAAATCTGTTCAAACATCGACATCACTTTAACAAGTTTAATAAGCAAATAGGCACCAGTATCACGACTGCGGACTGGCCCTTTAGC
This sequence comes from Danaus melanippus, assembly GCA_010014825.2. Lineage (NCBI taxonomy): Eukaryota > Metazoa > Arthropoda > Insecta > Lepidoptera > Nymphalidae > Danaus > Danaus melanippus. The sequence continues at coordinate 5,972,994 of JAAAKD020000486.1, forward strand.
GTCTCGCATAAAAGGAACCCTCTAATATTTCCGGCCCTGCAAACGATCCCTTCCTTTCATACAATCAGAAATACCTACAACTATACCTACAGTTATCAACACACGTAATGACAGGGATCCTTTCGAGAATCACTTTATTATGTAATTTTTATTGTCTTTATACTAAATGTTTTGAATTAAAACGTGTAGTGGGTAGTAACTTAATTTGTCGTGAAGCTACTGCATCGCCACTCGACGTCTTGTGTTATGAATTATGTGCCTTAATAAATTAATGTTTAATATATATGTATATGTATATAATATATTTGAAGGCATGTTTATAACTGAGCCCTATCGATGTGTCATAACACGTTACACGAGCCGTGTGCCGCGGCCGTCCGACAAACAAATGACTAACATCGAACAAGAAATATTTCATAAGCGGTGCGCGGTAGCGGACTGGGGACTGAGGAGCGCGGAGTACAGAGCTATCACGACATGCTGCGGCGTGTCTTAGCACAACAGTTGACTCTGGACAGACGTACACACACGGCCGACCTTACGATACCACCCGCCGTATGGGAGATAAGGTCGGGGGGGGGGGGGCGTGACGATAGCGTGCAGTTTGCACCGCAGCCTCTTCCGACGTTCGCCAACTCGGCCGTGTTCTTGGGAATCGTTTTAAATTCAACAGCCGCAGAGCAGTTTGCGAGCGACAATCCGCCTTATCGAGGAGGCTTACGGACGATATTGACGTCCTCTGGATACCATAAGTCATTTCGAGAATGATCGCGGTCACGCCGGCTCCACGAATGTCGCCTCTGTCTCGTATGAGTAGGGTTGAGTGTCGTGTGAAGGGTTGCTTATTAGCGAGCTGCTCGGGTGTGAGTGCGGAGGTGAGAAATACATTAGCGGTGCCGTCGCCCATTGGTCGCCCCTGGTGTGTTCACATCACTCAGTCCACGTGGACTCGCCGGGTCTCCCGTCTCGTTTTTTTCAGCGGCCGGCTCGCTATCCATCCCATTCTAATCTACAACGAAACGTGGAATGTCATGTCCAGAGTCGTTCAGAAAGTCGTGAGCGTGCATCGTGCTTCCAACTTGAAATATACCATTAAAGGACACAAGTGTCGTCGAGCGACATACGATATTGTGTCCAGTGGCTCGGTATTAAGGTTGACATTAGAAGCGGCCGTTCGTTTTGTTACGATCGTACGAGCGTCGTGTATTGATAAGCATTTTTAAGTCAATTAAGGTTGTAAGCTAAAGGCGGTTGTTGCTACATTTAAATTATCGTCCGGCATTCAAATAACGCCATTTTTTTGGTGTCGGCACGATTTTATTTATAGTTATGTGTTATGGTGAAGATAATAAGTCGGCGTGGGCGATATCATACATCCCATGTCGAATTCAACTACAGAACATTACTTATTCATTCACTTAGTAACGGGTATCGCTGTAGCCAGCAGTTTTCATAGATTTTAATCAATTTAAATGAATTATATATTTTTTTTATTTAAATTCCGATATCGTAACTAAAACAATAATTACATTTCGTTTATAAATTTGAGAATATATTGTACGGTGAAAAGAGAGACTTATACGGGCATTTCTATGGGAAACGAACTGTTACCGAAAGAAGTCAATTAAAGTAACATGTATCTTTAGAAAATTATATTTAAATACTTGCGTTTGATTCTATTTTTTTTATTCGCCTTTGTTTCAATAATGTCGCATGAGTTCCGCGTTAGTATAATTTATTAAATATAACATGATCAACATAATATAGCAGGTGCCATCTGTGATTATTTCAGACATGTTAAATTTATTATTGATACGGCGTCCATAATGACCCTGTACTGACATCTAGTGAAAAAAATTATGAAGTCTCATTCGTATAAGCACAAGATGGCACTAAAAGGTAATAAAGTATTGTTACAGATGTCGTACAACAATATCGCATTAATTAAAATGTTATCTTCTGCATATGACATGTGACATTTATATGGTTAAATTTTATTTCAATATAGTTTATTTTAAAAATAAAACTATGGTTTTATCTCACACACAATGTATTGGAAAACCATACGTAAGAACTAAAACTCTGAACGTTGATGACAGCTACACAATCGAAACCTGACATTATTGTCATAATATGTCATTGTCAACGTACTTTCTATTTAAATGCTACGTCTTAGTTCTTACTCTTATGTATAAGTTAGCTAAAAATGGTATTGCTTATTACAAAGTAGTGACATAGATATCACATGAGTAAGAAAGGAGTAGATGAAATTTGAAAATACATTGAGTAGACTTCATCTTTAAGCTGTTAGCGTCATACACAGTTACGGGGGTAAGAGTGTTAGACAAGATAAATTTTCGTCTTTATCAGATTGTTTTCGATCGTTGAATTCAAATGAGTCCTAAGGTGATATTATTGTTTAGTGGTAAAAGAAAGTGCGGCAAGGATTTTGTGACAGATCATTTAAAAGAGAAGTTCGTATAAGAATTATTTTGTTTTGATAAGTATTTATTTAGTTTTCGACGTTTTCTAATAAATTTAATAATTTTCAGACTTGATGGTTTGTGTGAAGTTATCAAAATATCCCAACCTATTAAGAGTCATTGGGCCAAGGAAAAAAATTTAAGTTTGAAAGAGTTATTGAGTGACGGTGAATACAAAGAGTTGTTTAGATTAGAATTGATTAAATGGAGTGAAGAGATGAGATATAAGGATTATGGATACTTTTGTAGAGCTGCCTGTCAAAATGGTAATTTACTCACACAATAAAACTCATGTTTAATGTATGAATATATATATAAATTTGTCATTTGTGTATGCTTATGATTATAATCTTTGATAATAAAGTTGTAACAATTACACTGGATAACCTTTTTATAAGCCTCTATTATTTTATTTTTATATAAATATTATTCCATATAAATTTAATAGCCAGTATAGTAATGTACTGATTTATAATTTTTATGATTATAAATACTTAAATTACTATTACATTTATTTTTATATTATTTTCAATGTTACAGCTGCTGATAAACCAATTTGGATTGTGAGTGACATAAGACGGAAAACAGACATCAAATGGTTCAAAGAAACGTATGGAGAGTCCAGCTCTCTGAAAACGATTAGATTGACGGCAGACTTAGAGACAAGGAACCAAAGGGGTTATAAATTTGCAGCTGGTGTTGATGATGCGGAATCCGAGTGTGATTTAGATGACTTTAATGAATGGGACCTTGTTTTAAACAATGGCAAGGAAAGAGATACATTAGAACAACAGTTGAACAGTATTATGACATTGTTGCCAACCTTATAACACGATGATATAGATTATATTAGGTGTTGGATGTTAACTTTTATTTATTATGGAGGAAGAATTTTGTTGATTATTTTTTATCTATGTTAATATTATTGATGGTCTTAATTTATAGTTATAAGGATAAGGAGATAACTGTATGGGAGTGGGGAATGTGTTAGAACAAGTGTATAATTAAAACTTGTATTCTTAATTTAGTTTTCCGATGTTATACTTGTTGTTGAATTCTTGTTGATGATCTATTTAGTATTTTGTGTGTATATATAAGTGTGTTGTATTAGAAGAAAGTATTTATTTATTGTTAATATGTATGGTGGTGAGCCCATCGATCCTCGAGGAGGTTGTATTTCCAACTACGATTCCTTCGCGGTGCCACCTACTATTGACCTGGTGAAGATCCCATCTTCCAGGAAAAGACAAAATGTAGCTGAATCCAAATCTACTAATTTGCAGAACAGAAAGAATACACTTTGCCCAAACAGGTGGCTTGATTCAATCGATGTATTCTGTATCTGAGTGTGAAGTTACAAAACAACTTTATTCAGATCAGGACGCCTTTTTTATTCATGTGAGTAATGATGGTGAGCCCTCTTCCAGTACTTCCCTTTGTCCGATAAAGTTCCGTCTTTTCTTAAATCAAAACTATATCAGGTATATAGTTAAGGATGGTGTTAAGCATATTGGTCGTAATCAAGTGTCTGAATTTAAAACGGCAAATGCTACTCTACTTTTCTAGGTCACTCAGCTGCATCTAAATATATTGCTATTATACCTTAATTTAATGTTACCCCTATGGGTATTGAATGAAATGCGCCTGTGTAGTGGTCTTTAGAAGAAGTCGTCACTACTAAAGTTCCCGAGGGTTTTAGTGCCATTGTTAGCATCTTCATCTCCGTGACGTTTAGCCGTGCCCGTACTTGACACGGTAGCCCTTGCCCATTTTACCGCAGTTGTAGGGCGATGTGCTTGCGCGTCCTAGCGACTAATGACTAAAATAAAAACTAATGACAACAATAATAAAATAAAAACTAATGACAACAATTCTACTGCTGAGACTTCTACCCCTTCAGTAGTATTAACGTTCAATGGCCAAAAGCTCCCTGATTTGGACACATTGCTTCACAATAACGTTCCAAGAGCGCTGTTTCATCTGTACCAAACCCCATGCAAGTATTAATTGTACCAAACCATTCCCTCCTCCTACCTGTCTATTATGCTCCTGTAATCATAAAGCTATTGACTCCAACTGTCCTAAACATGCTAGACAAAGGGCAATTAAACTAGTGATGTTTCAAGAGAACATATTTTACTCTGAAGCATCTGTTAGGTTTCCTCAGGTTAGGAAATCCTTTGCAAATGAAATCCTTTGTTTTTCTCCCCTACAATTTTATTTCAAATTACCTAAACTTCATCTCAATCATCTTTTCATACACAGTCTTATCCCAAGTCTGGTTCCTATTGTCAGATGACTTTTTCGCCAAAAACTTCTGCTCCGCATCTAGTTTAGGCTATGACAGATTTGACCATAATTTAATAATTCGTTCAACTTTTTCTAGTCTACCCAATGGTAGTGCTTGTCACTTGAAAAATCTGACAGCTAACGATATTCTGTTAGATCTCCTCTTCTCTACAATCTTAAATATAATATCTCGCTTTCATGATTCACAATTACCGAACAATGTCATATCTAAACTTAGTCAGATTTTTAATACAACAATACAATATGCCAAAAATCTTTCGATAGAATTGTCACAGTACTCGTTATAACAAACGATTTTATTTCACTTATTAATACATAGTTATAACCCCTTAATTTTTGCTATTCAGGAGAAATAGCTCAAGCCTGGCTCCGGCTTTAGGATCCGAGGTTTTTCATGTCTCCGTGACGACAGGCTAGATAGTTATGCTGCTTTTGACATTTTGATATCAAGAAATTTCTCTTCCTCCCCATGGTGAAAGTATTTCTGAAGTTGCTGTCAGAGCTTTAAATATGTATTTCTTTCCTCTCTATCTATATCCATTACCCTAACCTTGCCATACTTTCTGAGTTAAAACATATTATTTCAAGTCTTTCTTCTCCTATCCTTATCTTGGGTGACATTAATATCCATCACAACTCTTGGGGATGTTACGTCTCTATTTCTTAACCTATTCGTGATCTCTGTGATGAACTAAATTTACGTGTATTAAAGATGGTACCCCTACTCGAAGAGTTTCCCACAGAATACAAATATTGCAGTTGATCTTTCAATACCACCCCCCCTCCCTTGGGTCTTAGTTTTTCCTGGTCTCCTCTCCCCTCTACTGATGGTAGCGACCATTTTACCAACCCCCTCTCAAGTTTCACATTTCATCTTTTATAAGAGAGTGGCAGCTCATACTATCAGACTTCTGTCAGAAAAGAAAAGACCTGGATGGTTTTGCATTTGTGAGGAACTCTCTCCAAGAACATCCCAAATCTTAATTTGGAAGAATTGCAGACGCTATCATAATTCTATTTCTGGTCCTGTCACTTTATCTAATTCTTCCTCATGCTGGATCGACCAGTTTTCCTTCAGACTAGCCTCTTCTTCTGTTCCTTCTTTGGAAGAACTTTCTCCCCGATTATCGTATTGTAATTCTTCTTATAAGTGTGAGTACTCTTTCTCTTAGGAGGAGCTTTCAACGGTCATTGAAGGGCTTCATCGCCAAGAACAGTAGGTATTCCATAATTTTTATTTCTCATAACTCAACCCCTTCCAAACTTGTACATCGTTAATAAAATCGTTTTAGTCGGAACACCTCCTGAGGAGTGGAGAACCCAATCGATTATTCTTATCTTGAAACATGGAAAGCCCAACTCAGACCACTCTAACTACCTTCCAATAGCTCTGTCTTGTAGTATGGCTAAGATATTAGAGCATTCCATAAAAAATCGACTAAAATGGTTTGTGGACAGCAAACATTTGTTACCTAAATCTCGATTTGGTTTCTTCAAAGGTTTTGGTACCATCGACAGCGTAAGCATATTTCTGATCGACATCCGCATTGTTCTATCGAAAAATGAATGGTTGGCGTTTTATTAGATATTTCTTTAGCTTCTGATAATATTCTTCTCCAAATACTCAGGCAGACAATGCTCCAGTTGAGTATTCCTGCGAAGATGTTAAATATTGTCCTCAGTCTACCGTCTTCTATAACTGTTTTCATTCGTTCTCTTAATTATAATTCTTCTTGTAGACAAGTATCGAAAGGTCTTCCCCAAGGTTCAGTCATTATCCCATTACTCTTTAGTATCTACACATTCGATTAAGAACTCAATCCTTTTTGTGAAGTGCTCCTATATGCTGATGATTTGGCTTTTTGTGTCTTCGCAAAGAAAATTGATGAGGCCTATTCTTGTGTCTACTCAGCCAATAGATACCTTCAGGATTGGTTCCATAATCACGGATTTTAATTTTTCTCGTTGCAGATTTGTTTCAGATATCTCTATTTCTTAAAGACATCAAAAATGTATAGTTAAAGATAAAGTTAAATTTCTTGGGTTTACCTTAGATTCCAGGATAACTGATATTCATCATGTAAAAAAAATATGAGAAAATGTAAAAATAATATTAGCATTTTATGATCGCTTTCTGGTGTTTAGTGGTGCAGCTACCTATGCTCAAAATTCTCTTCTCTCATTTATACAATTCTCTAATATGCAGTCACTTTGATTATGGATGTTATGGCCAGGGTAATGTTGGTGCTGCTGTTTGGATTCCAAAAACAACATTATTTTAAATTTACCACCGAAATATATTTTTTTATTGCGGTGTCTAAAGCTATTTTGGAAGCCTTGAGTTTCGTAGAGTTCTATAAATTGAACTATTGTGTTATTTCTAGTGATTCTAAAAGCTATTGCAAGTTACCCTTTTATATCTTAACGTAACTATCCCTACATTTTTAAGATTTAAAATATTCTCTTCCGCTGTCATACTAATGATATCTAAGCCATTTTTGCATGGATCCCTGGCCACAATTTCATTTATGGCAATGAAACCGTTGAATACTATGAGAAAGATGGTGATAATACCGGTTGTATGAAAAACTTCAGGGTTTATTCTAATGATTTACTCCCTATTGCAAGACAGCGATTTTTCTCATGCTGGACAGAGTGTGTTGGTTAAAAAGTAGCTGTTCTAACGGCAAATACTAGGTGGATGTCCGTTGCTCGATTCCAATTCATCCTCGGTTCTGCGATATCAAAAACTTACATAAACGCGTTACTAGCATAATAGGTAGATGGAGGCTCGGGCACACGTGTATCTTTGTCCACCTGGCTCAGCTTAAGCACCTGACAGCTCTCTCTGTGAGTGCGATCTTGATGAAGGAGCCCTAGAACACATTTTTTTAGTTGTCCTCGAGTCTCTCTATGATCTCTTTCCTCGCGATGTTCCCCGCCCCATTTACTTCCAATCATTTGTATATATAGTGTGACTCTTTTATTGTTTTAGATACATTAACATTATATCTCGCGATGAACGACCTCTTTGTCTTTAGTTGCGACCTTGTTCATTCACAAATCCCTCTTTACATAGTTTAAGATAATATCGATACATGACATTGGCGAAATCTATAAGGAAACGAAACTAACTAAGAGAGAAAGACAGAGATAAGAATATGGTTCTGATGTATGTTGAGTGTAAAATAATTTAAAGGTATAAAGTTATTCCAATAATTACTACGATACATTCTCATGTTCTTATAGTCAGTGGTGGCCTAGTTGTTAAAGGGCCCGCCTCTCATGCATGAGGGCGCGGGTTCGAATCCCGGCAAGTACCAATGTGATTTTTCGAGTCATATGTACTTTCTAAGAGTATTTAGACATCACTGATTAATGCATTCCCAAAAA
>JAAAKD020000486.1:6035944-6049484 GCA_010014825.2 Danaus melanippus
TAAACTATATTAATTGGAAAAATAGCAAAATATTTTTAATGTTCCAAAAGTTGTATTTGTTATTATTTTTTTATTAAAAGAATACACTTTATATTATGCTTCACACGAGCTATATAAAAATGGCTTCGCTTTAAAATGAATTATAAAAATCATTTCTTCTAATTATATTTTGAAATACAGACTATGTAGACCGGTTCCCTGATGGGGATCTCCCTCGGTGGAACTTCACAGACTTCATGCACAGCTTTATGATAGTCTTCAGAGTGCTTTGCGGAGAATGGATTGAGAGTATGTGGGATTGTATGCTCGTGGGTGACGTTTCCTGCATACCCTTCTTCCTAGCGACCGTCGTCATTGGCAATCTTGTCGTGAGTATTAAAATGATTTGTTGTCTATTAACGTATTACTTCCATGGGACTTAATAAATTTGTCTATAGGTACTAAACCTCTTCTTGGCCCTGTTACTGTCAAATTTCGGATCATCAAATTTATCATCGCCAACAGCAGATCAAGATACGAATAAAATAGCAGAAGCTTTTAACCGGATATCTAGGTTTATAGACTGGGTTAAAAAAAGCGTTGCTGATATCTTGAAACTGGTGAAAAACAAGCTCACGAATCAGATTGCAATCCACGCTCCCGGTAAGAACCGTCCCCGATTGTGTCACTCGTTGATGTAGCATGTTGTTGTGTGAATTATATACTTTAATAAATGTTACCTCTTCATATAATTTTGTAATAATTATGAACCATCATTATTCCTTCTTGTTTTAGACAAATTAAGTTTAATTATAATATATTTATATATGGTTTTGCTCAAATTATCTTGTGGTATATTAATAGATATATGAATACTTATAGAAAAGTTGTGTCGATAATCTGTATTGTTAAATCTGTACAACGTACTTATAAGACTGCATGATATACTTTTACCGTAAGATAATTTAATAATAAATAATTATAAGGCATGTCGTGTTATCTGTGGTACACTGTGCGTTGCTTGTCCCCTAGCATTCAAGTGTAGAGTTCCAGACCTGTTTATAGATTGTTGTGAATTTGTGTTTTTCAACACTAAGAATATTTTATTATTGATGTGTATTTTACGCTTCAATACTATTTGTATCATTGCTAAATATGTATCAATCGCTTTATGTGTTATTTGCATGTACATCGATTTTGTGATTTATAGGTGAGAGTAACAGAAATGGACGTCAACTATAGTATTGTATAATTATTAGGTTGTATTATAATTAAAAAATCAGACAAATATAAGATCTTAGTGATTTATTTAGACATTGTAATTTAATTCGTCAGTATACTAGTGAGACAGGTATTTGTTATCGTTGATTTTATTCGGAATTTTCTGGTCAAAATTTTAAAGTGCGATAATTAAGTTTTCGCCCTGGTCTGATTTCTATGCTTGGATGCTGCACCCGCGCACGGTGGACAAATGACGCGCGACAAGTAGGCTTAAAGGCGGCTTTATGTGGCCGCTGTGTCTCCTCAGAACGCGTTGACAACGAACTGGAACTAGGTGCAGATATAGATGACGGAGTCCTCTACAAAGATAAGAAACTTAAAGATCAAGTGGAAGTTGCTATCGGTGATGGAATGGAGTTTACAATACCCGGTACGCTACTGGCTGCAAATGCTTTATACTATGACCTATAACATATATCATGATCAATTTGCATAAATTTTAGGTGATAACAAATACAAAAAAGGTAAACTATTAATGAACAATATCAACGCTATAACAGACAACCATACAGATAACAGAATAAACTGTGAGCTAAATCATCACGGATATCCAATTCAGGTACACAATGAAATTTTGATATACGTAATTGATCATCTGTTTATCTAAAAACTGCCTAACGAATTGTCGCGTACTTTACATATTGCATTTCCTTTCCTTTCTTCTGTATATAAACTTTATGATTTAACAAAAATATATTTATTTTTCAGGACGATGATACCATCAGTCAAAAATCATATGGAAGTCATAAAATTAGGTCATTTAAAGACGAGAGCCATAAAGGATCGACTGACACAATAGATGGCGAAGAAAAGAAAGACGCTAGTAAAGAAGAATTAGGTTTAGAAGAAGGTAAATTGAAAATCCGCTATTATTTTCATAGAAATATATTACTTTAATATCATAAATATCATGTTTTTATAGAAATGATAGCAGAAGAGGAAGATGGTAAATTAGATCTAGCCAAAATTGACATCAAAGCCGGTGAAGGTGAGGTAATGGATTCGCCGGCTGACTGCTGTCCGGAGCCTTGCTATCAACGGTTTCCATTTTTGGCTGGTGATGACGAATCACCGTTCTGGCAGGGCTGGGCTATGTTAAGACTCAAAACTTACAGACTTATTGAAAACACGTACTTCGAAACAGCTGTGATAACTATGATATTACTCAGTAGTTTGGCTTTGGTAAGATTTGTGTATTTTTTAGAAAAATGGTTTTAAGATGCAATGTATATAATGTATGCGAACGATCTAATGATGTTTCAGGCTTTAGAAGATGTTCATTTACCACATCGACCTATACTCCAAGACATATTATATTATATGGATCGAATCTTTACTGTAATATTCTTTATCGAGATGTTGATCAAATGGCTCGCTCTAGGATTCCAGAAATACTTCACGAATGCCTGGTGCTGGCTCGACTTTATCATTGTCATGGTAATATAAATGTCTTAGTATTTATTGTAAATTCAACGAATATTAAATTTAAACAAAAAAAAACCGAAACGTCTATAATATTTACATAAACTACAAAAAAATATCTAAAAAAAAGCGTTTTTGCTAACAAGAATTTATAGGAATTTTACCAAGAATTATTCTTCTGAAAGGTATTAAAGTATTAAGGATATTGGTAATATATTTAACAAGTAACGAGTGGTATCGTTAGTTGTCGCTCGTTAACCACGGAGCCGTGATGGCGGGGGCGGACGACATCCCAGCTTTCCGTTCGATGCGTACTTTACGTGCACTTCGACCTCTGCGCGCTGTTTCCAGATGGGAAGGCATGCGCGTGAGTACGCGCCCGCTGACTGGTTGCTCAGCAGATAACGTCGTGCTGCCTGCTGCCATAATATATATAGCGTTTTGCATTAATATTTTAATAGCTTCAGTGCAGGCAGCGCGACCAACAAACGTGGGCTTTGTCTGTTCAGTGTCTACTGTAGCGAGGACCAAGACCGGCCTCCCTGTCACCAGCTCTTGATGTCGTCTGTTTGTCTGTGGAATTGCTTCTATGTATTTCCCACAACTATATTGATAGACACCTTATACGATATTCTAACAACAACATTTCTGGATATGCATGATGTTGTATTATGTGATATACTGTTGCCTTAGTTGTATTGTTATTATTTCATTAAAGTTTTTTACAGTGGCAATCTATTAAAAGAGACTAAATGGCACATTCCCTCCTATTGCTATTGATGTCTTTTGTTATAATAATTCTAATATACTTATGTATTTTAAATTATGTAAAAATATTAGTTATGTGTGAGAAATCTAAGAAATATTGTATATTATGTTTCTTTGATATCTAAAGCTTTGTATATTTCCTGAATGTAACCTGTACACCCTATGATATTATTGTTTTTCATAACTTGGATTTTGTGCATTTTTTCGCTTTTGGATTGTCAGGTTTCTTCTTGATATAAAAATTATCTTTTCAGTATGATCTTGGGATTGTAAGTCTTCGGTATTTAAAAACTCCACAGAAATTCAATCTTTTCATTTACAGGTTTTTATCGAGACCTAGGAGTCGAACTTTTAAATACCAACCAGAGTAAACCGTGTAACTTTAAACGTACTGTTACTGTGTATTTCAAATATCAACTGTTGATTTCATCAGGTCTCGCTTATAAACTTCGTAGCGGCGCTTTGTGGCGCCGGTGGCATTCAGGCGTTCAAAACGATGCGAACGCTTCGAGCCCTCCGACCGCTCAGGGCTATGAGCCGCATGCAGGGCATGAGGGTATGTACCTCTGCCGCGTCTCTGCCTCTCTAACTTACCACCTCTCACAACACAGCTCGTTCAAATACAACACTCACAGTACAATTCATAATCATAGTACTCGTACATCAGTATAAATAAACGTAGAACATCCTACTTAAATCGACATCATTTTGCAATCATTGGATTTATTTTTACTTTTGAAATGTACAATTCATTGACCGTAGTCGAACATTGATTTCTTAGCGAATTATTTTGAAGCAGATTTTCGATGGCACCCTTGAATGGCTTAGTATCATCATGAGTCGTGGTTCTAAAATGCGTCGTGTATCAGTCGTCCGATTTATCACAAGTATATTTCGGTTTACGTTTTCTCTTCGATTCTTTTAATACTTTATAGTACATGGAATGTATTTTAGATAATGCACCTTAGATTTATCAACTGTTCATGGAAATATCAATGGCAGAGCGTCCTGCGTGCATGCGGTAGTCTTAGTCTTTCAATTCGCCTATTTTTGGAAATCTTTTTTGACGGTAAGAGTGTTTAGTCATGCTTATGTTTTAATGTATGGTGTATTATTGCTTGGTATTTGTGCATGTAATGTATTCAGTGAAATAATAAAATGTATGTTTTGGTGATAACTTTTTGGACAATTAAAGATTAAAAACAAAATAGATTTTAAGAATCCGATTTAAGGATTTAAACTATTTTAGTTTCAGTTCTCTTATAAGATATGATAAAATAAATTGAAAAAGTTTACAACCAAGACTATCAAGTAATTCACAATTCCCATAGAACTAAGCACATTTTTTCATCAAGGATTCCATCTTCCGTTAGCAGAAAGTCTTCTACACAAAATGTTTCTAAGTAACTTCAAATTTTAGGTGGTAGTTAACGCTCTGGTGCAAGCGATACCATCCATCTTCAACGTGCTGCTCGTGTGTCTCATATTCTGGCTTATTTTCGCTATAATGGGTGTACAACTCTTCGCCGGGAAATATTTTAAGGTCTGATATAGTTTTTTAATTTAAAATGTTTTATTAACTTCAAACTAGAATATATATAATGAAATAATTCACAGACAGTGGCAGTATTCGATTCAATGCCTATATTTTATAATTTTACTTTAATTATTGAATGAAATGTTCTTCGTTATATTTTTCAATAAACCTTTATTTGCAGTGTGTCGATATGAACCATACCACCTTAAGCCACGAAATAATACCAGATAGAAATGCGTGCATTTTAGAAAATTATACCTGGGAGAACTCGCCAATGAACTTCGATCATGTTGGTAAAGCATATTTGTGTCTATTTCAAGTCGCCACTTTCAAAGGTTGGATTCAGATTATGAACGACGCAATTGATTCCCGAGAGGTACGAGAGCAGATGAATTTAGGATTCAATAACGCTCGTAAATTTAATGAGATGTAATGATTAATGTTATCCATTTAATTCTTCCAGGTAGACCGACAACCCATCAGAGAGACGAACATATACATGTATTTATATTTTGTATTTTTCATAATCTTCGGATCTTTCTTCACTCTTAACCTATTCATTGGTGTGATCATCGATAACTTTAACGAACAGAAGAAGAAAGCTGGAGGAAGTCTTGAAATGTTCATGACAGAAGATCAGAAAAAGTATTACAACGCCATGAAGAAAATGGGTTCCAAGAAACCACTGAAGGCCATACCAAGACCAAGAGTGAGCTTACATCCTTATAATGTACATTTGAAAAGTAAGGAAAGTAAGATTTGCTTAATAATTATTAATTGTTTTAGTGGCGACCTCAAGCAATTGTATTCGAAATAGTAACGGATAAGAAGTTTGACATGATTATCATGTTGTTCATTGGTCTGAATATGTTGACAATGACCTTAGACCACTATCAGCAATCAGAAACGTTTAGTGCTGTCCTGGATTACCTTAACATGATATTTATCGTAATATTTAGTTCTGAGTGCCTGTTAAAAATTTTCGCCTTACGATACCATTACTTTGTGGAGCCTTGGAATTTGTTTGATTTTGTCGTTGTAATGTTTTCTATACTCAGTAAGTATTTTTAACATAGTGAACATAAATTCATGTTCAAACTTTAAGTCACAACTAATTGACTTTTATTTTAGGTTTGGTTTTGAGTGATATTATAGAGAAGTACTTTGTGTCGCCTACTCTATTAAGAGTAGTCAGAGTAGCAAAAGTTGGTCGAGTTCTTCGACTTGTGAAAGGAGCGAAGGGCATCCGAACACTATTGTTTGCCTTAGCCATGTCACTGCCAGCCCTCTTCAATATTTGTTTACTATTGTTTCTAGTGATGTTTATCTTCGCAATATTTGGAATGTCATTTTTCATGCATGTGAAGGACAAAGGAGGCCTCGACGACGTGTACAATTTTAAAACTTTTGTGCAGAGTATGATTTTGCTATTTCAGGTAAAAGTTTTTCTTTTTATACATCCAAGATATTATTCTTGTGGGTGACTGGAATTTTAAAATATTATGAAATTATATATTTTTTTATTTAAATAGTCATTAAATATATATCTCCCTATTAGATGTCAACCTCAGCCGGTTGGGACGGAGTTCTCGACGGCATCATAAATGAGGAAGAATGTGATCTGCCAGATAATGAGCGTGGTTATCCTGGAAACTGTGGATCCGCTACAATCGGGATCACCTACCTACTATCCTACCTCGTAATATCTTTTCTCATTGTTATCAACATGTATATTGCTGTCATTCTCGAGAACTACTCTCAGGTACATCTATTACTTTTATTCCACATAAGTATTTAAGAAAATGTTAGTATTAAACTGTTTTTATTTTTCAGGCAACGGAAGATGTACAAGAAGGCCTAACTGACGACGACTATGACATGTACTATGAAATATGGCAGCGATTCGATCCCGAGGGTACGCAATATATCAGATACGATCAACTATCTGATTTCTTAGATGTGCTCGAACCACCGTTGCAAATACACAAACCTAACAAATACAAGATTATATCTATGGACATACCAATATGCCGCGGAGACATGATGTTCTGCGTAGACATCTTGGATGCTCTCACAAAGGATTTCTTCGCGAGGAAGGGCAATCCCATCGAGGAGTCGGTGGAAGTTGGCCGGCCTGACGAGGTCGGGTACGAGCCCGTATCGTCAACATTGTGGCGACAGCGCGAAGAGTACTGTGCTCGGCTCATCCAGCACGCGTGGCGGCGGCATCGACGTGCGCAGTCCCCGACGGGCGCCTCGGTCACTGGATCGTGCGCTGGCGAGGCGGAAGGCGCGCCCACGGCTGTGCTATTAGACGCAGGTGGTGGTGCGGGCGGTGCGCACCGCGTGGTGTTGCAGGCGGCTGGTGCGGCGCCTCGGCCTCCTGAACCCGCGCCGCCGCCCGCGCCCGTCTGACCCGCGCTGGCGCTCGCGCTGCTGCCCGCGCTGGTCGACGACGCGCCGCTGCCCCTGCCCGCACCGCTGCCCGAGCTCTTGAGCCCGCCCAAGCGCACTTGATTTTTTTACGCTGATTTCGACTATATAGTGACAGCGGGCGAGCGACGCGACGCGGTCCGTCCCCCGCGGACAGTAGACCCGCGCGTGCGGAGACGCGAGCGTTCATCGGAGTGTTTTGTGTTCGCACTGTCGCAGCTTGCGAGACGATTTGTTTTGCGACCGATGATCGTGATTGTCGAGTTTAACTTTTTAGTGTTTTACTTTGTCGCGTCAATTCCGATCTCGAGGAGGAACCGTGTATCGGTCGGAAGGATTCGTATTAGCGAGCACGCAGTTTTGTTTCGTCACTAGTTTCGTAAGATATCGGATAAATTGAGGAAACATTAAATGCTTATTTTTGTATTCGACGATTGACACTCTTTCTGTGTAAATGTTCAAAGGCGAGTTGGCTAGATGTCTAAGATTGTCTACGTGTATATAAACTGGGCGATATCATTTCCCTTCCCCAAAATGATGTCGATCAGAGAAAATGCATGAGCGTTGGAGAACGACGGGGAGTGATGTTTGCTTGATAAAGTCCGCTTGACTCGGACGTCGTAGTGGACGCTGCCTGTCCCCGCGGCCGCGTCCACTGGCGATGTCACACTCGACTTATCACATTTCCAATATCTAGCATAATATCTATATGTATTCATTTAAATTGTCTAACGCGTTTGAACGCTAGCGTGATTGTATTTAATACCTAAGCGCTTAAAAAAGCAATGGCTACGCCGATTCATATCAATTATGTCCATGATAGTTTTTAATAGTTCCGATTTATATGCTTCTAACTGTAACAAACATCGTAACGTCTTACCTTTCTGTGGAGGTCGGTCGTCGCGCAGTTTAAGGTTTAGAGAAATTTTGCATAGCTGTCTATGCTTAGCAAATCAACAGTGAAATTGATACCAGAGTTCACTTCCGTCCTAATTCAGAAAGCATCATAGGAATCGAGCCATTTTACGTAATGCGCACCTTTTCAAAGTTAATGTAATTTTCTTCCCCTGAATTACATTAGCCGCGGCGGCGCTCGCGTCTTCCCACGCGTGCGGCGCCCCATCAGAACCAGATCTTATACTGCCACCGGGCTGGCACTGCTTCTCTTATATAACTCTAGCACGTCATTTCTATCAATGTTGAATGCAATATTGTAACAATCTATCGCGCTGTAGGTGCAAACTTTTATTGTTAAACTGAGCATGTGGAAGGATTTTGACTATCAAAAAGCCATGAAATTAGCCATAAGAGATATAATTAAATAACCTAAGAGATCGAACGTCCCTTACCGAGTAAGGTAGATATTATTGGAATATTTTTATTTTTCGATTGACATCTCTCTAATTAATGTTAGCGCAATCGTGAAGTTGTCGAGATATACCGTGCTGATCTTCGCGTCGAACAACTCCTCGCAGTGCGACAACTCGATTGCTTCAATTGCAGCTCTGCCAGTATTGTCATTTCTAGCACAATATGATACAAAACATACAATTTTGTAAATAACTTATGGAAGTGATAAATTTTTACTTCTTTATAAATATTCAGAGCTTATAGCCGGGAGATGCCCGAAGTAGCACGATGCAACACATGACTTATCGTGTTTCTATGGATGTCAAAGAGTCGCGCAGATAAGTAATAAAGCTTGAAGCAATGAAGTTAACGTGTGCTCCAGTTCCGCTTTTAATAAAAGATCATGTCACTGAATAGTTGTGTGTTGGTTGTTTTCAAATTCGTTTTTATAAAATGTGAAAAATTATGAATGTGCATGACAATCTTAACGTTGCAAAGTTCTAAACGAGTCGGTGTTTTGTAAACTAAAATGACGCTTAACGTTTTGCACCTATTTTGCAATAATAAACTACGGTTACAGATAATAAATCCTTAGGTATCTACTTTTTATAAAAAGTTAAAATGAGCAGTGCATGAGCCAGCGAGTTTCCCCGTCGCTAGGTCACGCACCGCGTTCAAACAGCAGCCCTGGGTTACTGCAGAGTTCAGTCTATTACGCTTCCGCCAGCCCAACTGGCAACGTAACGACCACGACACGACCGACACGAAAAGTCGTGATCTAGTTCAAAGAAACGGGAGCGTAGCGTCAGGGAACGGTTCATACGAAACAAGAATCTGAGAAATCATCGATATTTCTATATAAATTATAAAAAACATTAGTTAAATTTAAATGAGGAAAATATTGATCGTAGTTAATCTATCAATGATACCTACTCGTACCTATCTGCTTTTGTGACGTAGCTCCTAAAGTTTCAGTAGATGGTTAGCGTAGACAATCTCGACCGATAATTTGTGTATGTTTCAAACGCCGATTCCGTGTTCATTTGAACCGCTCCACGACGCGTATATACCGAGTATATACCATTATATTTTGTTACGTTACTGAATAAAAGTTATTGTTTTGGTAAAACCAAATATTTTATCTACTATTAGGCATATTGGCACAAAAAAGTTGTGTTTAATTAAGTTTAGACAATAAGTTACGATATCATTGTATTATTTCTTTAAATAAACTTATGACAAAAAGTGAGTTCAGTTTGCTGAATGATAGAGATTTAATTGAGTATTTATTATATATATTGTTGAAGTTTGTACAAAATAAATTAAGTAAACGATAAATATAGAACTTGACTGCTTTAATGTATTTGTTTTATTTCACCTTACAATATTTCGTTGAATGAAACGGGGAGCGGATTTAAATTAAACTTCACTTACTATTTTTATTTTGGTTTTATTCATAGTATAGGTGTTCTATGCATGTTTTATAACATAATGTTGCATAAATTGTAAAATTGATATAATTCTGTTATCTTAACTAAACTAAATTATTAGTCTTTAGTCACTTGATAATTTATTTATAAAAAATCTGTGTTCAAATATTCTAGTATCAGGGCCTGTGAAATGATGAATTAAATTATTTACCAATCAATACATTTTTAATTCATGGTTCATACATAAAATACGTCACACGTCGAGACCACAAAAATAGGGAACACGACCTCTAATACATAAATTGACAAGTAACATGTGTAAAGTTATCGATATGGAATCAACATTTGTTAAATAGTTTTTGAACTACGATTACCTCAGGTTAAGCAGAAATTGCTTTTTGAGTAAGGAAGTTTGGATTGTAAACAAATTTTTCCATATAGAATATGAAATTAAAATATAATTAAGGCATCTCGTGTGGGTCATTCTCTATGGCCATCCCATTGGATTTTTTTTTAATCCTCGGAACATAATTCGTATACTGGAAACAAATTATATTGATTGTCAATATCATATGTAAATTGACATTTTCTTTCTCTTGTCCGTTATCTTTGCTTATGGAACCCTTTCGATTTTTTAATAACTAGGTGCTTTAACATTTCTTGATTTCAACATATTGGCTTTAGCTAATACGAGCATGCACAAGTATCACTTTCTAGTGAGCCACTTCAAGGATCTTTAAATTCTGTCATAGGCAGTCAAATCATTTTTCATTAACACATTTTCAAGTTATATCTCATATTGAAATATTAGTGGCAAATGAATGTTTTTTGTTTTTAATAATATGTATAAAAATAATATAGTATAGTTTACGTTGATATTATATGTTTCAATAAAGATGTACGAAGATATTTTTCCACTTGTCTTTAGTATGCTGTATTATTTGCATAGAATGCACTTTTCATAAAACTCACTCTCACATTTCTGTTGTAGACAAAATGCATTAGTTCTAACGTCGCTAAACATTTATCCACTTTAATTAATTTCTTTGCCAATATAAAAATGCCAGTACAGTCCCTTCAATAGAATCGTGAGAGCAATAAATTTGAAAACAGGAACTGATATTCCTTGTAGCTTGTACAAAACCTGCGTTCATCCACGTCTCAACAGGATCTCAATTCAAGTGGCGAAGGTCTTTTTTTTCGTTCTCTTAAACATGGATATTTGCTGAATATATAATAACCGTTAATTATACATTCATCATTTAGAAAAAATTGATATTGTGAATATACCCGTTTATAATAATTTTGAAGGAAGCATAATTTTTCTTTTATTAACTTTGCTTTCACAATGACATTTAATATTCGGCACGTAAATTGATTTTTTTGGGATTGCCTACAAATTGTACCTTAATAAGTATTACTCTTTAATTTAGGCTCTTCATATATCCTCAGTTGTTACTGAAGGGAATTGTACAGGAAAGTTATACACTTATATAGAGAACGCATGCCCAAAGCCCTCATGGTTTTATTCACAAAAATATGCAGCGCTGTAGTTGGTATTTATAAGCTACATATAAAATTGTCATAAACTTGTTTATCCTGTATATAAATTTACTTTCAAACTCTCCAATCCAATACTTTAAATGGCGAATTTTTAAATAAAAAAATTAAATTCTTGTTAGAGACGTGTATGTTTTTAAATATACATATATAAACCATCGTAAAGGCTTCAGGTAAAGGTGTTCGTTTAATATTACAAATGAATGGAATCAACTGGTTTTCCTTATTTTTTTTCGCACACATGTAAACAAAAAATACGTTAAAACGGTTAAAAGGAATCATTCAAATTCGTGTGACGTATTTTACGAATGACGCCATATGTAATTCCAAATGACAATGCAAATTCAAATCTAGATTAAAATTTACTTGTATTTTTCTATTATTTAATTAAATTATAAAATAAATATATGAAATATTATGATTTTTTATTTTATCGCTTTTTTTAAGACTTTATTAATAAAATATATTTCTGTTTGAGTAATACTACCAAAAGCTAATTAATACTCAATTTACTTCCCATCGGTGTTGCCCGATTTAAGGAAACTACGAATAAACTATTTATATAGCTACAAATTTCAAAATCAGTATATAAATGCCTCATACAAACCTAAAAAACGTCCCAATCTTAACTAGATCTTGTGGGAGAAGGCGCCAATGCATCCCTGCGATAAATATTTACTTTCAGTATCATAATCATTAATATTAACTTTTGCGTTTCTGACTTGAATCAAAATATACTAAGACTGCATCATATTATTCATAGGAAAAGGATGACGGTAACGGGATTATAAGATGTACAGAAATAACAAATCAATATTGATGTTACTATTTTTATTTCCGTCTTAATTAAGACAAACGTGTCCTCATAATGACACAAATACAAGATGACTGTCATTATAAATATTTATACAGCATCTATATGTACAATGTATGTCTGTATGTCCTCCGTTCACAACGTATTTAGGAAACTGAACGGTGTAACAGAGGACGGGTACAGCCAACACATCGCCCACTATGTGGACGTGCAAGCCTCGTACGATACTCGATGGACCGTACTTTAAACTCCAAGGCAGATATGTAGTGCTATAATAAACAAGCGTACAGCATTCACATAAATAACGCTATTTCCTTTAATAAACAAAAATATATATAAAAAAAAAACAATCACGTTTAGTTGTCGTTATGATATATTTTTACGAGTGATGTTAGACGGAAAGAAATTATATTACTCGGGCCTCAGAGGCGACAAAGACGATGATCACAGAATAAAAAACACTATATCATCAACTAGCTTATGTTAAGACAGTATTCTAATAACAAAAATACGTTTTTTTTTTTTGGTAAAAAATATTCTTTTCTCTTAACAGATATTGTGCCACTGTTTGATTTATAAGATTGTATTATAAAAACAATCAAGCAGACTCAATATAGAGGACTTAGGTCACTTTGAGAGATTTCACTAATAACAAATGAATACTGGCAACACTAACACTTCAGGATGCAACGGGTGTCAGGGTCTCACGTATGTATTGTACAAATCTTATTTTATGATTTTTTTTTATTTTTTCTATATAAAGGAGATCCAACCTTTGTAATTATAATAATTTCAATAATCTATTTAACTTTATCTAATTTGAAATTAAGGAACAGTGTTTTTTTTTTTAACATTCACAACGAAAGCTCAATGTCCAGTTATATTCGTACAATGTCATGAATTATAAAGCAAATAAAATACAACTAAAGATTCGACACACAACTAAAAAGTTATTAAGATATAAGA
>JAAAKD020000486.1:6049584-6060114 GCA_010014825.2 Danaus melanippus
TTTTTTTTTTAACATTCACAACGAAAGCTCAATGTCCAGTTATATTCGTACAATGTCATGAATTATAAAGCAAATAAAATACAACTAAAGATTCGACACACAACTAAAAAGTTATTAAGATATAAGAAAACTAACTCAGATTGACCGTTCCATGCCATTTAAAAACTTACCACCAAAATACTAACATATTTAATTACATTTAATCTCAAAACACCGATAAAAGTGTAATATTAGGCACCAAATAACGATTTTTTTTTTACAAAGTAAGCCGACTTCAGCTAACAGCAACAAAGCCAAAACATTCCAATGACTCGAAACAAATTATATAAATTCTATAACGGTCGTATTAAATCATGAAATTGTCAATCAAGAGTAGACATCTAACATTTGACTAATTACCAAAATGTTATACAATAACTGTATACTAGAAATATTACATGTTTATGAGATCTTTATCTACTACAGACGTGTACTTCAAACAAATTAAAATACTGTTACACTCGATCAATATTTCAAATGATAATCAAAATCCTATATTCCGTTAGTCGGATATTATATACAGATGTTCTATTGGCGTGACGTGTTGGTGCGAGAGAGACAGATATATATCTGTTATATGTGTGTTAGACAAGGATGGGTTTACTCTGTGTAGTCCCAGCATTCCTTCTCGTAACCCTCGTGGACGTGCTCCAGGAGTACCTTCCGCCGGCTGTCACAATATCTGGAACAAAGTGAGTTTTAATATCAAATACTATAATACATAGCTTCATAATAAACATTTGTGGCAACTCTTAGCAAACAAAGGAACAATAGTTAATATTTCAATTTGTTTCAAATCTTTCTCGTTTCTTTATTAAGTCAAACAATTATCACAGACTATGCTTGTCTACTAGGTCTTGTTGAAGAATTTTGACAGCTGATCCGATAATAATTTATTTGGAATGGCAACATGAAAATAGCAAGAAAATCATCTAAAACCGAGGTCTTTGGTTTGGGGAATATAAAACAAAATTCTCGGTCCAATCAAAAAATAATTTTGCATCTCCTGAACTTGTTGAGAATTTAGCGGTAGATAAAAATAAAGAGAAAAAAATCAAACAAAAAAGTTTTGAAAATTTGAAGGTAAGAGGGATAATAGAAAAATCCAAATTTATCAATAGTGCTTTTTTAATAGTTTCCACATTGACTTAATGAGATATGATTTATTAACTCCAACTGATTCATAAAACATCCAAGCTTTAAATAATGTCGATATTTTGTCGTAATTGGGCAAATCTAGTATGAATTGCAGTTATTTCTTATATAAATAATATATAGAATCGCTGCAAAATTGTTACTAATAGCTTATTACTTGAAATTTCTATAATATATGCTTTAGTTATTTATTTTTATTTACCGTTTATTAAGTAATATAATAATATAAACGATTAAATTAAGAAACATGAAGAATCCAAAAAATATAATGTATATAAAACTATGCCAGGTGCATCCTCCACAAACAAGTTCGGCAATGCACCTGCAGCACCTATTGTGTTGCACATGTCCAAGGACGAGGGTGACTTCTTCCTATCAGGTAGACCGTGTGCCCGTTTGCCCCTGTAGGCCAGACATAAAACTCCCCTACCTGTACTTATCCTGCACTTTCTGCTTGATGTCAGCCAAATTCTCGCTAGTGATGTCTCTTTCCAGGTATTCTGATAGAGTCTCGGTGGCCGATTCCAAATCGCGTTGGTTATCTTCGAAGATGACAGACTGATTGTTCTTCCTCAAGTAGTACGCGAACACATAAGTGTACATGAGGGTCTGACGGCACTGACACAGGATGTCCACGGCTCGCTTTAAGAATTGCACCTGTAATGAACACTTATTTACAGATCCATAGGACCACATCTATACAAGAAATAAATACTAAGATTTTTGTCAACCAATACAAAAATATAGTTAAGTTATCAGCAATTTCATTTGCAATATTTTTAATGTTACGTTCTCATAGATATAAACAAGTTTTTTAGAGTCGAGGATAAACAGGATTTTATATAAATACAAATGTTACATTGTAAAGATGTATATATTTGAAGCAACCAACCTCAATCCAGCTCATATTATGCTGTTGCATCTCTTCCATCTTTTCCTTCACGGATGCGTATAGTTTGGACTCAAAGCGCAGCGACTGCATGTGGTTCATATAGCGGTTGCAGTAGAACAAATAGCGCTGCAGCGCTGCACGCGAACGCTCCTGGGAGTCGCGAGCCGCTTTAGCCTCGTCCACGTCATACCTACGGATTGTTCAGTGATACTAACAGATCTGATACTAACGGCTGCCATAGAACCATATGATAAATGATTAATGAAAACCATTCAGGCCCGACGTGTGAATGAACTTAGTATACCGAGTCTTATCTCTTGTTCATAGAGGATATATCCATTGAATTAATAATAATTCAATCACTGAAACACAAAGCCTATCGACGCTTGTTCACAGGTTCTGTGGCAACAAATCTATATTTGAATGAAAGTAAATAAAACAACTATCTAAAACGACTAGACTACGACACAAATAACCAAAAATCGATACGATACTGTAATAAAAAATAAAAGACAGGAAAGACAAACAAAAAACGAAAAAAGAGGTCATTGGAAGAAAATTATTCCAAAACCTCCACGATTATATTCAAATCGTGTGTTGGCTGGATGTAGAGCATCCTAAGACCTAGGTTCGACACTATAACTCGACTCTCGACACTCGACACTCGACTCTCGACTCTCGACTCTCGACTCTGAACTGTCGACACCCGACACCTGACACATCTACTACGGATCATGATACTTGCATTTCACGGAGATATTGTCTCAGTGAATATTTCTCTGACCTACGGCACATGGAAAAAACAGCTTAACATGATATATCACGGACATGGTCAGTTCATACATCGTCATGAATTGTTACCAACCGGTTGCAGTTGTACCAGCTGCTGCCGTGAGGCTCCCAGGGTCCGAGGCACACCCAGCAGAAGTCGGCCTTACAGTTCTGATTCTTACACACCATGTGGTTACACCCGCCGTCCTTCTCTATGGTCACGTTACATTTAGGACACTCCTTAGTATTGGCCGCTATCCAGTTAGATGTTTCCGAATCGTCGTCGCATTTCTAAAAAAGTACTCTATTTAGTTTAAGGTATATTAAACAACTATACAGGTTACATCAGATCGCATCGCGAGTCACCGGCCTTCGTTCATGACGTCGAAGATGTTATATATACCCACGTTTCTTTCCTCAGCTTGTGGATCGCTGACGCTATATAAAATAGAATTATCTACAAAATAATTGCTGTAACGTCATTAATAAACTATCTTATTAAAGTAAATATCAAATATATTTAGCTAATGCGTTTTGAATGTCATTAGGACACATAAAGATTTGTAAATTAGAGAACTTTAAGTAGCAAAGCTGTTACATTGTTAAGTTAAGTCTAAGAGGTTCGCGAGTATTCATTTAAATTAAACTAATATTTTTTCGGATATTAATACGCGTGCTTTATTTTTGTGAAAAAATTACATCTTCCCGACATTTCGCTTACATTTCAGCAACAGTGATCACGGGCAAACGAGTTGTGAATTCACATTGTCAATATTCGTTTCATTTAAAGCTGTTAATGATAGAACCATCTGACAAGACAACTCGCGGATAAACCTTTTGAAAAGAATACATTTGGTTGAACGAAGGGACTTCACATATCAGACTTACACGCCACCAATAAAAACATTGTCACATATAAAAATATAATGAAAAATAAAGTTTTCTTTCATGGAATTATTCGTATTAACTACAGGTTCATTATAACATAATAACTACACACAATAAATGTTATCATTACAATATATTCCGTTCTTCCCAAAATACCTTTATCCACTTCCTCAGCAGATAGCACCGGACGGGGTCGTGCCAGTTCTCACCGCAGGCGAAACAGAATGTATGACCACATCGGCAGGTTACTGCTGCTGCCTCTCCATACGCCACTTTTATGGCATTGCTGCAGTCAGGGGATGGACACCAGCGGAGGAGGCGGTTACACTGAGAGGGGAAGAAGGGTTAAGACAAGAAATATTGAAAAAAATATTTAGAAACAAGAGCATATCGAGATTACAATATTATTATTATTCCTTTCACAATACTTGTACTATGTCATATTTTTCTTTAAAAACCCAAATAATAATAATGAAAACTCGAATTTAAGCATCGTATTGATTATTTTCCTACAATAAACGTAATTCTCATCTTTTTATATGAGGTAAATTTCAAATATACCATACATACATAGACATGAACGTGGAATATGGACCAGATGTAAGTAATTAAAAGCATAAGTTTTCAACAAGAACCAATAAAATATTAACCATATTTAAAAACAAGCTTTCGTTCATATCACGTCCATAGAATACACACCTCTACGAAACTGTTGGTGATGATGTGCTGGTACTTGAGCTTGACCCTCGGGTCCCTGACGAGCCGCATCACAGTCGCGTCATCCACGAGAATGTCGCACGCGTGTGCCGCACACGCTATCGTCTGGCCCTGGACATTAATACGGTGATATAAAAAAAACAACACTATAAACATATAATACATATATACATGTATATATGTTACTGGAAGAATTTTTTATACCTCCATAGGGCTATCTAATACAAGCAAGTTATGCAAGAATTCTTTTTACATAATAAATAAATAATATGGTGATACTGTTCACTTATCAGTTAAAATACATGTTTGATAAACTTCAACAGTAATTTAATATAAACATTATTTAATTAAAACAATATTAGTGTTAAAAGAAATGCAATTTTAAGAAATGCCTGCAATAGCTTGAGAAAGTCATTAATACAAAGGTATATAATATGTACGGTTTTGTATTTGATAGTGAGTACAAATGAGATTTAAAACTTAATTTTATAACTAACCTATTTTAAACGATAAAAAAAGTAATTTCTAACATTCTATTATGTTTAAAATTATAACAAGGTTTAATAATAAAAACAATGTAGCTAAAGTTTCTTAATGAAATTAATCTCTTTGTTAAATCTAAAGGATGAGATAATGAATATATAACATACTAAGCCTTCTTCCATTATTTTCGTTGTTAGATATTCACACCAGCACTGTGTGCAGAATCTGTGTCCACATTCCAGACCGGTCATAATCTATTGAAAAATAATACACAACAATTATTATTGGCTGCAATTTGTTTAAATTCTGAAATTGTTTACTGAATATTTAGGGAACATTAATTTGGACATTGGTATGTGAAACAAATAGCACTAACATAATATTAGGGCTGCGCGAAATTAAAATAGTTAACAATATAATAAATATTCAAACAATCAATTGACTAACTAATCAGTATGGAAAATTAAACACACTCATGGAATATTTTCATTCAGAAATTACAAATATTTGATACATTTTAATTATTACCTATCACACAACTAAATATATCAAGTGATTTTTACACTCACTGAACAAACAAAGTTAAATTAAATAACTTACGGCTGTTGGCAAAATTGAAAAACATATTTCACATTCTTCCGATCCTGATGTTGATATCCGTCTGGGCAACTGAAAAGAATCCTTTTTTTTATCTTATATTCCTTATTATTATACTTATTATACTAATAATCCTTATTTAAACAAATTAATGTTCTATGTGTCTAATAATTTTAGATATCATCATGCATGTCATATATTTATTATATATATATATATATTTTATATAATAAATACCTTTGGTCGTTGTATTACAGGTTTTCTAAATGGATTAATAACTCTAGCCTCAGCGAATAATTGATCCTGATCACCGTCATAGAATCTTTCCATTAGCTTTTCTTTGTCCCATTTGAAATGATTGAGGAGGATGCGGGTTGTGGTGGCTGGTATCTATAACAATATAAATGTGTTTAAAATATAATTATTTGGTCATAAGTTTAGATCCTTAAACATTTTGCAACAAAACTTTGATGTTTTTAAAGTAGGAGTTAATGTGTATAATCAAAAATATGTTTTCATAAGTGTTGAATGAAATCAACAAGTACCAAACATATACACACAAAACAGTTTGAATCAGGTAAATTTGGTTTATACTAAAATCAACAGTGATTGACAAAACAAAGGAATATAAAAAAATCACTTCCATAAACAAATGATCTGTTATCATTTAATATAACAGATAAGATTCAAACAGAGAGACAAATAGTAAGGAATAAAATATCTAAATTATTGTATGACATTATTATAATTTTATCATGAATTAAAATTAAATTTAAATACACAACATTCTGTAAATATTGTACTGAATATATTTTTATATAACAAATATTATTTTCATTTTGTTGTAATTCAATAATAACAGTTTCAAACCATGTATTATCATGAAATCAATTTATATCTTTGTTTATGTGATGACCTAATTAGAAATTACATGTATGGGAAACCTTTTGTTACACATGGATAATAAAAATGTTGTTTTAATGAGATCATTGATTAAAAAAAATAGGAAATATACAACAATGACTCATTTAGTGCTTTTGTTTGAGATTATAAAGAAAAGGTGAATTTCCTTGGTATGTGTAAGACATCTTGAAAACAAAAGGATACGTTTAAAACTAATACTGGAAGGGAACACAATATGTTAGTAATTAAAAGTAACATAGTAAACCAGCGTACGAGTAACCTCATTAGGAAAGTCATTGTTTACCATTAACATACTGACCTCAACTACTGTATTCACTTCTTTTATGCAATCTACCATATGTTGAACGATTTCCTCTGTAGATAACACTTCGTATGGATATTCCTCAAGTTCCGTTTGTCGTTCCCTTGTACTGTGAGTCTCGTCCATGACAAAGTCGACATCGTCTCCGCTGGACTCATTACCAGAATCGACATCGTCTTTTGTGTCATCTTCAGAGTCCATCGTGGGAATCGAATAATTATTTGTTATATGTCAATGGTACAGCCAGAATACTTCTAATGATGAAATAATTACACCTAAGATTTAGGAAAGGTCAACAATGAAGAAAATAGTTCACCCACGGGCTGCCAAAACCTCTGACGTATTTGAAGGCAATGTCTATGACATTACTCTTACATTTTTAGTCTATGATTTCAAAGAATTTTTACAGATTAAAATTAATGTTTTGAATATGTAACTATAAAGTCAAATAAAAAAGTTACATATGATGAAGAATAAAAATATATAATTATATTGGGCCAAGTTAAATAAAGTATAGAATTACATATATGCTGCATTAAATCCATGTGCCAGATCAGTTGCTCTCAGCAGTTTTTGAGTTAGACAAATATGGCTGTAATTATAAAATCAAATCAATTGCCTATAAATTCCTGGCTTTTTGTTATCTTATTTCATAAACTACATTTGTGTCTAGTTTTAATTAATCCATTTAGTGATTTAATGAGGAACACTATAACAAATCATTGATAATTTCAGAATTGAAATAGGCGTAAGAGTCTAGGATCAGTTTTATTTATTAAGCAAATATTTGTTCTGTAGTTTAAAAATTATTTAGAGAGTCATCTAATTACAACTACCAGCAATAAAGGTATCTATTCTAATGTTGTTAAGAAACTCAAAAGGCTTAAACGGATTTTGAAAGTTTTAGTATACTTCATTTAAAGCATATTGTCGTTTATCTATCATGACAAATAAAATTTAATTGTGTTTTTGTTGATACCAAACACAAATAAAAATATATATGACACCTTTATATTGATATATCCATACTGCAATTTTTTAAATAAATTTACGTTTGTCCGTTTGCTCCGGCTATACTCTGGAACGGTTAAACTTATTTTAAATAGAATTTTACTAGTAATTGTATGAAACAATTAAAAGTAACATAGGCTACTTTTAAAACAACTCCAAAAATACCAAAGATAATTAATTAATAATTAATTCGTCTTAATCAGTCTAAATGTTTGTGACGCTTTTAATTTTTTATTTAAGGCATTTTTATTAGAAAGGACATTTTCCCTAGACATTTCCAATATGAGCAAGTCAGGATCTGATTACGAGATCATCAGGAAATCGAATGAACCATCATAATGATGATATTGTGGACCTTAATGGTTTAAGATTTAGCCGAAGGTAACAACTACAATTTGAAAATAAAATAGCTTAATTGATTTCGCTTCACGTGAAGAAACTAATGGTTATTTGATTGCTTTTTAGTCAGCTATCAGTAATATTAGATATTTTTATTTGATTTGGTAGCTATTTAAGAAATTATTTTGGACATCTAATGATTAGTATGAACATATGAACAGAGTTCCATAATTGCTGTCAGAGCACAGCAATATGAAATTGAGTATCTATTTTTTTTAATCTTCATATTCACTAAAACAACCAGGTTTTAGAAAACTATGAAACCAAGAATAGTGAGAAAAGTATTAAAAGGTATATTTTAAAATTGGATTGTCATTTTATTATTGAGCTTTCAAAGCATCAATACTGTTATAGATTAAAAAACATATTAATATTTAATTATTTACAGATAGTTAAATTTTATTCAACAAATATGACCTCAAACTTTTTTATTGATTGGTAAAAATAACAATTCCCAAACGCATTTTAATCTGATATTAACATTACATCCTTATTTATACAAAGTTATATAATTTAGGCTGTTTTCTATGAATTTTTTGTTTCAAATCAATAATTATAATTACCAGTTATGACTTATATCTAAACCATTTTTATCAATAGTAATGTGAGTGTTGTCCGGTTTGTTAGAAATAAAATAACATTTGAATATGTTTGAAGATATGTATATTGATTAACAAAGGGATAAATATGATCAACTTTATCATTCACTATGAAAAACAACAACAGACATAGTTTTTTTTGATAAGATAAATATTTATAATACTCAAAATATATATCAATTTTCAACACAAGGCACTTTCAGTGTAACAATTAAATAACTTGGTATTACATTAGATTGTCTAATTCATTTTGTATTGATTCAATTTGTAAAAATAATGTATGTATATCTTTATGTGTTAATTCTACTTCGGTTTCGTTATTTTTATCCGTCATTTTCACATATGCTTTAGGAATCTTACATTTCCTTTGATATTCCGAACTTAATTCTGTATTTAGTTTCCAATTGAAATGTGGATTGTCTTGGCATATGTTACCTGTTGATGTTAAGTCATTTAAGGTTGAGCTTGTTTCTGTAGACCACACTTTAATGATAGATGTTGTTTTTTCTGAATTAAATCCTAACATTTTCAAGTCATTAGTCAAATTCACGGGCATAAAGATGTATTTTAAGATTCTTTTGAATATGTAAATTATGGTTTTTATAGCTAATACAAGTTGATCTTCATTAATTTTAAAGATTTTCTCCAGTTTTTTCTTTTCGTCTTCCGAAAATATTTCCAGATCCTGAATTTTTAGCTTTACAACAATTCTTTTCAAGAATTGTTCAAATTTCGTGTCTTCTAAAGGATTTATAATATCAATACCTCTTTTTAAACTGAAAAACAAATAAATATATCAAGAATAAATAAGTTAATATTTAATTCACCCGTAAATTCTATACGTTCCAAAGATTTAGGAAAATGCAAACTACCTAGGTGAATTCTTTATCCAGCTACATTCCATGGTCAATCAGTTGTTTACGTGTAGTACTTTTATATGTTAACTTCGATAACAACACATTTCCTTTTATCAGTGAAAAAATATTAACATATATAATGTGTTTCAAATAGAATTGACTATTTAATAATAAAATTTGGAACTATGAACAACTTGGAATATAAGAACAAAAATTATTAACTTCAGTTTTGACATCTGATTACTGAACACAAAAAAACTAACAAGCTTAAATTGTGTATTAGTTTTTTTTAAATTTACATTTGAACAATAAAAAATTATTATAATTTTTTGATGTAACATTTTTTAAAAAAATATTATAAGTTTGAAATATCTCTAGTAAGAACATTTCTTTTAGTAAACTATAGAATGACACTGGCAAAATTTTCACATTACCAAATGTCAAAGTCAGTTAGTGACTATTGACTAGTGTAAAAATTTTAAATATATGCGGTGGCATGTCGTGGACCGTGGTATTCGATAGTTAGTTGCGTGGAGGTTTCATCATGTCGCTGAAAGTTAATAGGGTTCCCGAAAATATTGATTTTCCAAAAGAAGAGGAAAAAGTTTTAGCGTTTTGGAAAGAAATTGAGGCTTTTCAGACTTGTTTAAAACAATCCAAAAATAAACCGAAGTATGTGCTAAGTAACCTCAACAGTAAGAATTCAAAAGAAGCGCTTTAATAAATTACTTCTATTTCAGATATTCGTTTTATGATGGACCGCCTTTTGCGACAGGTCTTCCTCATTATGGTCATATTTTGGCTGGAACAATAAAAGATGTTGTTACAAGATATGCACACCAGCAGGTATAACTAGTTACTTTTTACTTTTAATGATGTTGATATAAAAATCTACTA
>JAAAKD020000486.1:7307001-7320130 GCA_010014825.2 Danaus melanippus
ACCGTTCTCGCAAAGGACTGTGCTCACTGAGAATTCCGTATGAAAATCTTGATAATATTATCTTCTATGAAATAACTTATATAGCCTGTTGTAATTTTGCATTATCATTACGAAAACATACAACAAAATCGTTAACTAATATTTTTTCTAAAGCCAGTTTTAACTCCGATGTCTTGTGAAATAAATACATCTCAATAAAAATTGGTTTGGAAGCATATTTTTTGTTATAATTATCATTAAATAAATAAAATAAATTTAAGCCTATCAGAGCCCACTCTTGAGCACAGGCCTCTTCTCACATGGAGAAGGTTTTGAGCATTAATCACCACGCTTGCTCAAGACGGGTTGGTGATTACAAACTTATAATTGGGAAATTCTAAGTCCAGGTTTCCTCACGATGTTTTCCTTCACCGTATGTCAGTGGTGTCTGAATACTCTTAGAAAGTACATATGACTCCGAAAAATCACATTGGTACTTGCCGGGATTCGAACCCGCGCCCTCGTGCATGAGAGGCGGGCCTCTAACCACTAGGCCAGCACTGACTTTTAATTATCATTAGTAATAATATAATAATCACGGTTCACATTAAAATATATTTATATGTCGCTGAAGGCCAAAATAACCACATAGACTGAGAAACCTAACAAAGTGTATTAATCATTTCATTAAACACAAATAAAGCTCAAATAGTTTTTTTGAGCGGTGGCACTGTCACAGTTTTTAAAGCTTGCCTATTATATTATTTAATATTTTGTATTTAACTGAAATGTTAAGTTTCATTTGAATATAAAAATTATATATTTAATAATAGACACATTGAAATAGGATTAAATCCAGTTTTGTAATCTGTTCGGAATTTATCACCTATTTTAGGTCAATAATTTTATCTGTATTATGCGGTAATTATGTTTGTAAAATAATGTTGTTAACATATGAGCAATGTTGCGATAATAGTTAAAATTAAAATATATGAATTGGAAAGTCCAACCGAACGAGCAGGGTTCGAACCTGTAGCATATGGAATATTGCGGTCCAGTTGTTTCACCAACTAAGCCATCGTGCCTCAGGAGGAGAGGAGCTACAACAGTGCCTATGACTTGCCTCCAAAGTGTAACGGTTAACGCGCGTTAAACGCTCACCTCAACCGTCCAAGCTCCTCTATCTACCTAACCAAATTTGAAAGAACCTATTAGGGCTGCCTTCAGAGTATTTTCCAAGAACGAAGTGATATTTGTTCTGGACAGGCCCAAGTCTTTCAGTAGAACATATAGAACATTTAATACGCCGACTTGAGACGGGACACGATAGGTTAATTATTAATAGCAAATGAAAGGCGTCTAATGTAATTGTAATACATGTTCTTTATTGAACTGTTGTTGATTGAGTTGTTAACTGTCGATAACTAAATATATTCTTCATTGATTAAATTGGGTTTATGAAAAAAATTACACACTTACACACTACAATGATGAATTTCACAAGTTATATACTAAGTAGAGTACTGTGATAATTATTCCTGAAATCTCATATATTTATTTTAATGCTAATCTACATTTAATTTCATATCACATTGCTATAAATGAGTACAATAAATGCATAGACCATTTAAGAACAATGGCATCGGAGTTGATATATCCTATTATGTCCATACGTCATATTGTACCATTGACAACTACAGCCGTTTTGTTGTACACTTGTAATGTTTATTATCAAGCTAACTTCACTTACAATTTTAAATAACAAAAGGAAAATGACAAGTTTAAAAACTGTACAGCATAACGCATTCAATTCATATCAAACAAAACAGAATTATATTTGGTTAATTGTAAATTATTAAAAAAATGTGTTAAGGTACGATTTGAATGGTAAAAAAATTTGAAATTAATTGGACCATAATCAAATATTAAAAATAAAATTTAGCATTTTTTTATTGTAAAATAAGTGCAAATTATTTTATAGGAATAACAAAAATAGGGTATTTAAATTAAATCGTAATTCTTATTTTCAGCCTGATATATTTTTAATTGAAACAGCAGTTTACAATTGGGGCCGTATTTACATTGAGTTATACGAATTATCAGTAGCCTTTATCTATTAAATGACAATCTGTACGAAATTGTTAAAATAAATCTTCTCGTTTTTTATAACTAGAAATATTAAGGTTAGTTCAAACAATATGAAGATTTAAGATTAATATTTTTTTTTTTATTTTATAAAACCTGAAACTTTTCGCAACATTTTCAACAAACTACAATTTACGGTATATTTTCGTGCCAAAAGCAAGAGTTCTGATTGTAATTCTCCGTTCCTCTTTAGCGCAATCTAATCTTTTCTTTTATATTGTTTTAAACTAGAGCGTCATAAAACTCTGAATAGTATCCTGCATTGCGTCAACGCATTTATCTTCAAAGGACATAAATGCAAAAAGAGTTCGCACAATGATCTTACCGGTAACTAATCCATCTATTCAGTTGTAGCCACAGTAAAAACATAATTAAATCTTGGTTAAAGAATGTTAAAGTAATGATATGCATCCTACGCAACTGAAAAAAACTGAAAAAAAGACCTTTCCGATAAGCTGTCCCTATTAATGTATCACATTGACCTACTACTGTAAGTGCTTTTACCGTGATTAATGGCTTGTTAAGAAAAATCAATCATTTATAATTTCTAAGTCACTGGACATATGATTAACATTATGTGAAAATGTTTAAGAAATTATGGGATATGGAAGATGATAAAAAAGATTTTTGTCTATCATATTTACCATTTTTTTTACAGTAATAAAATATTAGGCGATAAATATCTGTTTTACATATTTAATGTCCGTGAAAAAGAAAATGATCTAGGGACGACAAAAAATTAACTAATTCTTTTGATAAAGACCAAGTAAATTTATTATGTTGTCAACATAATTTCTGACACGAAATTATAACAAAAAACGCCTAGAGCTAGGGCTCGTCAGAATTTGTCACAGAGCTTATAATCAATCACTCCAAGGTTGTCTATGAACCCTGACAACGAAATGAAGATGTACTCTTAATTTTGGGATACCTTCCAGAAATTTTTTCACGTCTTGGACATTGGAATTTTCTTAATATGCTATAAGCTTGAACGATGAAATTGTTTTCAGATTTTCACACTACTTATATTTATTGGTATGAATTATTTATTAGATAAAGGTAACACGAAAGTTGAACAAAATTTATTCTTTTGTTTCCTTGAAGGATAACCCTGCTAGTGAGCGTTGGATGTCACTAGAGCCATGATTTATAGCATACATCGTTTCCGGTTACAAAAACCGGCTAAAATGTGACTTTCTTTTCACATTTGAATTTAAGTAACATTTTTAGTAATGAAATTTAGATGGTAATGTTAAAAAATATTTTTGGTCATTTTAAGCTTTGACTTTATCCAAACTTCAACTTGTGATCTATTGTAAAATTAATTGAAGTACATTTACCCACAAGCTGCTAGAGAACATGGTTTGAGACGTTATAAAAAAAAAGTTCCATAAGATTAAGATTCCTCCCGCATAACCTCATCTAAGGTATGCAATATGTGTAGTGGAGGCCCCAAAACATCCCAAAAGTTATTTAATATCATGGAGTTTATTTTATGGACATTTTATCCATTGGAAATTGTAATACATTAATTTATGTTCCCGGAACGACGACTGAATGATAATAAACTAAGCCATTTGGCATCATCCCATGTTGGACGAAATATGAAGCTATATTCAATGACTGAAAATATAAAACTAGCGTTTACATACGGCTTTGGTCGAGTAATCTTTCATTATTTTCGATATACATGGTACAAGTATTTTGATTATAAAACTTATTTTTTTAATCAAAACTTATTTCGTGTGTTGTGCTTATGTATTGACTCATATTACTAGTTTATAGTAAGATGTTGGCAAAGAAGATAGGCCTGTCAACTATAATCAAAGCGTAAATAAAAATAGAAATTGTGAAAACATTGTCATTATATTAAAATAGAATGCAGAACAGGAATATGTTCACGTGTCGTAAACGATATTAGTTTTTCGAGCTGTTTTGGTAACGAAAAGCGTTTTCATGAAAGATAATGTTAACTAACTCTTCTATCTATGCTTTTGTTGATATGAAATTACGACTATCAGCAATATTTTGCAGTTGATTTCATGATAGAAGTAACTTTCTTTCAAACCATATTAGTAAGGATTACACAATAGAATTTTCATCAGTAAAGGGTCATACATAAGGTTTAGTGGTTTAAACTTTGTTGACAGTTCCATTAATTCAATTTAAGTATTTCCTTTAACAGTATAGGTAATTGTGTTATCCGACCTACGAGTATAAGTTACGTGCAAGTTTCCAATTCTGTGTAATCACGTTAAAGCGATGGCTTGTTGGGATTATATTTCTGATAACATCCAAGGATATTACCGTCGAAATATATTGAAAAATTTTATTAAATGGTTTAAGTCAATAGCAAATTGTTATGTTTTTACATTTCGGTCGCAACAAAAATTCTTTTTAAGTATCTGATGGAAAACATCAATGTTTTATGCCTTGATCCCCATAAATCTTATGATCATGAATATAAGAGGGTGTTTTAAGCAATATTTTTTGTACATTACAATCCTATTTGGCACAGATGTGTTTTATTGCCGGCTTTTTACTTATCGTGTATTGTAAATACAGCTTTATGGGTTGCGGCAGAGAAATAGGAGAGTGAGGTCTTCAAAACTTATGTATTCCGTAAGTTTGTAAATAATAAAAAGGATGAGTTATTTAATCCTATAATCAGATGTTTGTGTCATTTTATTTATAAGAAATATATTAAATCATAGAAAAAGTTTTATATATAGGTAAAGATAAATACAATGTTACATAGAGTTCAAATAATTATATTCCAATACGAAGAAAATAATTACCTGTCTGAATACAAAGTAAATAAAAGTCCATTGCTGGGTTTCCTTTTGTAGAAGCATAGGCCTAGACGCATAAACAGATCTAAGAAACGCATTTTGAAATACACATACATATTTTCAAAAAATTATATATGAACCTCAGCAACCCATATTACATAAGCGTGTTGGGTTAAGCTGCAAATCGTGTCCATTATTGTAAAACAAGTACAAACTGTTCAGTGAGTACAAACATACGTTAGTATTAAACAAAAGAAAAAAACAGTTATAATATAAAATTATAGTCTTTTGGGTGTCAATAATTCACAAATTCAATTTAAAGCAGCAACAAGTGTAATAAAAGTACGTTACGCAAAATAAAATAAATGCGCATTTAATATTAACGAGCAATTCCCGGATACGAGCCGACCTTGTTTAGACATCCCACGGGTTGTATAAAACGGAATTAACAGTACTAGAAATATTTATTATAAAACTGGTATGACTTTAACTTTAAGATATGTGTGGGCTAATGAATATATTAACTAACTCCTGGACAAGTATTGCGTTGTGCGTTAGGGCCATGTGTGTATGCACAGACTGTACATACATTTAGCTATGCTAAGGTCAAGGCTAAAATGGACCAATAATAACAATAATAAATATTCATATCATTTAGTGAGTTATAATTCTCACACGAAGATTTTCTTAGTGCAAATTTTAAGATGCATAAATTCTCTTAGTGTTAGTGTTTATACCAACACTTTAATTTTGTTAAAATTATTGAAAATATGTCAATGACATGTGAAATTTCCTTTAGACATTTCTGTATTCTTCATCTAATACCTACCAGAATGTAGATTGTACGTCGAGAGTAAAATTGAAATAATTTAAAGGCCGGCAACGCACTCTAGAGTCTTCGGGCTCCACGAGTGGTCATGGCGGCGATGACCACTTACCATCAGGCAGCTAGCCTGCTCGTTTGCCCCCTATCATATAAAAAAAAAACTAATTAATATAATTATAAATAGTTTTTTTAAACAAACTGAATAAAAAGCAGTTCCATCTTTATTCCTTTTTATTGTATTTTAAAACAAAATACATTCTCCTTGGTCTTCTAAATTATTCAAATATAATTTTATATAAAATGTTACCTACAAAATATTGGAGAGCTCATCTATTTGATTTATGCTTTGATTTGGAATTATTTGAGCAGTTGCTGTATGGCTTCGTTAAGAATTCATGAAGATTTGTTGATTTGTTTGGCTTTTCCTTGATTATTGAATATTTTTTCTATGGTACATTTAAATTGCTCCTCATTTGAATAGAAATTTCATTGAGGCATTAATATTGAGATTAGATTTATGTTTAACAAACAATGTTCAATGTTCAAATATCTGTTAATCAATCGAACTCAAAATGGGGAACAAATCATTTTCTTTCCTATTTTAAATGAGTGTGTATTCAGATTCGTTCAAAAAATACTTAAAAGATCTTGTTAAAATACTTAGATTAATATATAATCTTCTACCTGGCAATTTCCCAGCTTTAGCCAGGGTCTGCCTTACATGTTGTGAATAGTTTTGGCTAATTGTTTTTACGACTGGCCGCCTGCCTGACATCAAACCTCTTTGGGAATGCATTAATCAGTGATGTCTAAATACTCTTAGAAAGTACATATGACTCGGAAAAATCAGATTGGTACTTGCTAGGATCGAACGTGCGCCCTCATGCATGAGAAGCGGGCCTTTTAACCACTAGGCCACCACTGACTTGTATTATACTTATAATATCTTCCTAAATACTAAATATTCAATATTTTTTTGTTGATGATAAATGTAATTATTTTTATTGAAGTACATGTCTAAATTAATACTGCCAGTCGTGGATATTAATATATTTAGTTTTAATATAAGAAAACCAAAATAGGATTTTGTCTTATCAATGTACAACTATAAAAATACGTTTTTTTTTATTTATCACCAATCAGTTAGTAGAGCATTAAATGTATTTAATTATTTATTTATGGGAAAACATACGGCTTATATTACAATAAATTATTACAGTAGGGTAAAAACAATTTTACCAGAACAGTTTCCACAGTTATTTTGACATGGAGTGTATTATACTTTACATTAGAAATAATAATAGTAATAATAAAAAACAACAAAAATATCAAGAACATTAACATAAAGGAGTATCAAACGTACAATTTACTACAATTATCATTTATATAGATTAAATTAAATTAAATTTTATCATCATTAATATTATTATCATTTATTATCAACACTTATATCGATAACAGAACAAAAATAAAATCCAAAAAAAATTCAATCAATTTAGCCGTGTAGATATTATAATGACATAAAAAATAAGTTTATTTGTGTTAAGTTTACCACACATGTT
Organism: Danaus melanippus; assembly: GCA_010014825.2. Lineage (NCBI taxonomy): Eukaryota > Metazoa > Arthropoda > Insecta > Lepidoptera > Nymphalidae > Danaus > Danaus melanippus. Next base: position 7,314,306 of record JAAAKD020000486.1, read on the forward strand.
CAATAACCCTTATCAACAATGTCAGTAAGTGCCAATAAGCAATTAGCACAAGTTTAAACGGCTCAGTAATTACTAGGGACGATATTACCCTTCCGAGGCACGTAGAGGTCATGCCGAGCATATTTAGCTCCAATATATGTATTATATATTTCACACAACTTATAAGCATGTAAGTTATCATTTTATTTTTTTAATAATTTTATCTCTAACTTTAAATGAGGGAAGTTTTATTTGATTATTTAATTCGTGAGTTATCGACGCATTAGGTATCATGCATAAAATGCTGTTACAAAATAAAATTAAAATTAGTGTTAACTTTTTTTTATTAACTTGATGTTTTTGATTTTTCGTTTATCGTTTTCTTTAAAGTCATTAAATATTTCCACAAAATTTGTTAAGCCATTTATTAAACTTATTGTCGAGATAATTGAATAACAATAATATCTAGAACATAGAAATGAATGTAAGGGAGCTATAATTTTCCTTTATCAATCAATCAATCAATCAATACATAATATAAAACATTGCGTCTGTCTGTCTGTCTGTTCGCGATAAACGGAAAAACTATTGCACCGATAATCAAGCAGGTTTCCCCACTAAATAGCGTAATTCTCGAGAAAGGTTTTAATATATAATTTGTAAAGTTTTTCTATATACAATAACGATATTTGTTAATGATGTCGGGAAAAAATGAGCCATCTGGGAAGTTTTAACGAAAACGCTGCCTAAAGCCTTTTAGATATAATAAAATAATGTATAGCGGACTTGTGTATCTTATATAGGTCTACAGAAAAGCCCGCGGTCTCATATGTCTATCTCTTAAAGATAATGTTCTACATCCATTTTACTACTTTTAAAAATTGGCATTCATGAACCGTTTATAGGAAAGCTATTTATACAATTGCGGTATTAAGTCTAATCAAAATTAACTTCTTGTGTTCAAGCATATATCTTTAATTTACTTTTTAATCCATCAAATTGGACTTACCATTTGAAAGTTATTATAAGATAAGTTTAATAATTCAAAAAAAATAATCCACGTGATAGCTCGCTCAGTCGCTTCGAATGAGGCCGTCGCTGACCCTCACTTCATAATATAAGAATACCTCGGCGAAGGTCTATTTTAAGACACAATACTTCTTTCGCCAAAAGAGTTCGTGTGATTCAAAGAAACGAAAATGATTAACAGAGAAATGTTCATTTGATCGTGAAAGACGTGTTTCTCAAAGACCATTAGAATGTTCACAGGATGGCACTTTTCGATTATCGTGGGACCGTGATAGGAATCACATTCAAAAAGAAACAGAAACTTTTGAAGATAGAGAGGTCCGCTAGGGTAACGACCGTATTCGCCATAAGGATTAAAGGAATGCTTTCCTAAATCATAACAGTACAATGCAAAATACTAATTCATGGTCTAATGAAGAATATTCTGCGAAGAATTATAAATTTTTTAATTAATTCCAAAGGCGCCCCGTCGATTATTGATCAATATTGCTGCGCTAAGGGCAAGGTTTTACTAAACGAGCTAGTTTGGCCACCAGAGCTTTTTAATCGTTCCTTGACGGAAGTCACAAATATACAACGCATATATGTATAAACGTACAATCGTGCAGCTCTATTAAACACATCAAATATGTTATAAAAATATAAATAAAGGTAGTAATCAGAATACGGCTAGCTTACAATCGACTAATGAAGTTAAACAATTCCAATTTGGTCTCTACATTAGTAGTTCTGAAGCACTTTGGCCAATTATGTCTTTTGGCATACACTAACGAGCGCTAACTATAATGCATCTGGCTGTTCATTCAGGAAATAGACAACGTGTGTATTTGACTGAAAACAATATAAATTATGTTGTAAACAACCCCAAATTACAACATTGACCGTTCTGTTCAATGTGAAAAAATTGTGTTCTGAATATGACTTCGACCGGATTCTGACACACAATAAGATCCCAGGTTTTTACACATCGAACTAAGTAAGAATAGTCAAAGGGTATCAGATCTTATCTTCGAAAATCAGATGCCATTGACAGAGTTTATTTAGTTCATCCAAACAAAAGTGACTGCTTTCATTTGAGCATTTTACTCCACGCATTGAAGGGCCCTACTTCTTTCAGTGAATGAAGAAGTGAAATTTCTATAAGGAAAATCTCTAAAAGATTTTAGATTCATATTGCCATATTATTTCAATTTAAACTTAGCAATCAATGCATATTACTAACAAGAGACAAACTAAAATAATTCGTGTTCATTCCAACTAATTTAAGACGCATATCGCTTGAATCCGAAACTAAAATATGTTTATGACCGAATATGGTCTTCGATTAAAAAAGATAATAATGTATTTTTTTAAGATGGCCCTAGAGAAACAAGTAAAACTTTAATATATTTTTTACTACCAAAAACAATTCCAAGGGAAAATGGCCCTAGTTGCAGCATCATCCCGCATAGCAGCCTCACTTTTGGAATGTAGGCGAACCGTTCATGCCACCTTAAAATTTCCCTTAATATATGTGGTGATGACGTCACTAGCATTTGTAATATTTGTAAACAAAGTAATACTGGAAAATTAATGAGAGATTGTAGTCTAATAATTTGGGACGAAGCTTCTATGTCTCATAAAGTGACAGTAGAGGTATTTGACAGGACAAAGCGAAATCTGCGTTATTACGCAGATCTCGTATTGCTATTTGTATTTCTATTTTTCAGTTATAACGAGAGGAACGGGAGCAGATGAAGTCAATGCATCGCTGAAAAGGTTTTATTTTAGGCCACATATAACGAAATGTAAACTTGAAACCAATATGTTGCTTTCATCGTCTAGCCAAGATAATAGACAATTTTCAAACGACATGTTTCAAATAGGGAATGGTGAATTTTAAGCAGGAAATGCCCATATGAATCTTAAAAATATTGACATAATGTTTGAAAAAGTTTGTCCTAATATCAAACTAAATACTAAAGGCTATATTAGCTTATACAAATAAGCAAGTTGATAAGATAACCGAGTGTATTCTTTGCAATTTCGAGGCGTCTTCGCAAACCTATTACTCTATTGACACAGTGGTGGATAGAGAAGAGACGGTGCATAGCCCTCGAGAATTTTTGAGTTTTTTTACCACGTCCAGGTATCTTTCCACATAAATAAACATTAATAGTAGGTGCCTCTATCGTATTAATTAGAAATTTGTGATCGCAAAAACTGTGTAACAACACGAGACTCAAAATAGTCAATTTAAAAACCTATTGATTGAGAGTCTTATATTAATAGGAACCTCCGTTTGTGAAACTGTTTTCATTCTAAGAATTTCAATGATACCATCAAAATTACCATCCCAATTTAAATGGCTCCAATTTCCAGTAAAAATAGCTATTGGAAGGTCTAAGAATAAGACATTAAATTTTGTTGAAATAGACTTACAAGCACATAGTTTTTTTCGCAGTTAAATGTTGTCCTATTACGCATTATTACTAAAAAAAAAATTTTATTCTTCACAGGATCATCTCATTAATATTGTATATAAAGTAATATTGTATTTTGTTATATTAAGAAACTATTATTAACATGAAAATACATTATTTCTTCGTTTAAACTTAAAATACCTTTAACGAAGAAAGATGATGATATTTTTCGTTGTCTTTATTTAACTCAAAAAGTAAGTACTCAACCACTTTAGCATAGGCTATTTTATATTTTTTGTCAATAGAACATGCGAAGCTGGGGCGGGTACCTAGTGTTATACATAACACGTGATTACAAAATCACTTAGACACAATCAATAACTACTACTTTATAATTCTGAAGTAACTTGTTATTCCTGGTTACCCAGTATACACATACCCTCAACCAATTTATAATGAGCTACTGTTAGGCTTGTTTGAGCATTAATCACCAATCCGTCTTGAGCAAGCGTGGTGATTAATGCTCAAACCTTCTCCTTGTAAGAAGAGGCCTTTGCTCAGCAGTGGGCTACAATAGGCTGATTATACTGTCAGGCGAGACATATGGTGTTTATGGGATCTACAATTTGTAATTACGATTCTATGATGTACACTGCCATAAATCGTTTCGTTGATTTGGTAACACCTCTAATACTTATATTAAAATATTGATAATTAATATTTTAAGTTTATTATATTCTAACCTTTCTAGTATAATAAAGGGAAACTTCTAAGAAGCATGCATCTATCTTATATAATGAGTATGTATCTTATATTAGGAGGTGGTACATGATAATCATTTTGACGGTACTACTGAAAAAAATATGCATTACAAAACTCAGTTTGAGGGAATTAGGATTTAAGCTTTTTGTCACACCGATTTTCTACATATGAACATCCTCATAAAGGACGATGAAAATTGTTATTTGTGAGTCCCAGTTTGAAATCGAAGGCTTAACCACGTAAAACCAGATAGAAGCCTCAAATATCACAAAATTTTGAAACTTACTTTCTTATTCAAGGTTATATTTAATAAACAAAACGTATATTGGTCTTTATTTATAAAATTATGATCTACCACCTCTCGAGTTATCTTTTAGTTAAAATGATATATGATATAATTATTTTTTGCCTGTAAATTTTATGTATAGTACAGTTCAGGGAAGCTGGAGGCTACGCGTGTAACGGACTATTGTTGTCTCTGTAATTCAATTCAGTTAATATTTTAACTTATAGGATAACGAAGTGTTAACTCACTAAAAGATTAAAATTTCAGCCTAAAACTTATTTCATCGGGAAGTTTCATGAAAAGTTAAATTAATATATGTGTTAAATAATAATATCTTTATATAGGATATTTAGAAAAATACTTGTTAATGATCGTGAACAAAAAACATTACGTCGTAGTGAATTAGAATAAAAAAATTGTCTTGTTTTTCAATCCAACAGCAAACTGTTTGTCTCTATGAGCGATGACGCAGACTTTGCGTGTACAGCTAGCTATAAATAAGGACAAATTCTTGAAATATGTCTAATGTTAGTGAACTGTAGTTTTACTTTTTATTTCCCGCGCATAAAGAAGCGGAAGAACGTTGTTCCTTCCTTTTTCCTCACCGCTTTTATTTTCTTTGCGTGAATACGCACTTAAGGGTTGACGAGTTATAGTAGCACATAAACTATACTTCTAAAAAACTTTGTATTATTCTAGAAAATAGACATAATATCTGACGTACTATTATGGAAATATTAAGTAATTATATAATATGAAAGGAATAAATATTAAAGAAAATATGTGTAACTAAAACAACTATTCCTATTAGACACAAATTACTTATACATATATATGTTGTCAAGGATAAAACAAGATATTAATATATATATATATATATATATCAAAATATCAAAATTTCCATAAAGTTAAGTAAACAGTGACTTATAAATATTTTACTTTGAACTTACTAACAATATATCTAAAATGTCAAATCACATTACATGATCCTGATTAAGGCTTTGTACCCTCAGGGTGCATTTGTGAGGCGCTACGTGATATGAATTTATATAGAACCTATGTCATGTTCTGACGTGGACTGATATGATTATCGTCTCAGAAGCCACGTAATTCGTTTATAGTTTAAAGGGATAGGTAGCAAGTCCTATTGGCTTAATTCAATACAACCTTGTCATACTAACCCACATACATAATAATTAGTTTCATCTAGAATTAATGCAATATAATATATTTTCTATTTTGTGATGTTGGAACCTTACTCTTTAATTAAAGGAAACAACTGTTTACTGGATCGTGGCGTTTATTGAACTAACTTATATATGAATAAAAATATACTAATAAAATTATGCTTACATAGCTAAATGCGA